>CATKUP010000497.1:0-153000 GCA_949786385.1 Onychomys leucogaster
TGCTGTGTGTTTCACTTCAGAAATGGAGTTAAATCCCAGGCTCTGAGTCTTCCTACAAGCAAGACTTCGTTTCAGGTAAGGGCAGTCAGTTTTCTGCTCAAACGAACTACATTGTTCATGAAGCTCATATGTTTCTCATCTTAACTGACAAGCATTGGATGTTAGAGGGTCAGTGCTTTGTATCAGTTTCAGAAGCAGATTTGGACTACATATTGTCCATATGTGTAGGAAACACCGATCTTTTGTTCTGGGCACACTCACGTTTCCTGCTGCCTTAGAGACTCTAGAAAGCAAGAGCGTGCTTCTCGCTCTAAAACAGAGTGTGATCCATGGATGAGACTATGCTGTGTGTTTCACTTCAGAAATGGAGTTAAATCCCATGCTCTGTGTCTCCCTACAAGCAAGACTTCGTTTCAGGTAAGGGCAGTCACTTTTCTGCTCTAAGGAACAACATCGTTCACGAAGCTCACACGTTTCTCATCTTAACTGACAAGCATTGGATGTTAGAGGACCAGTGCTTTGTATCAGTTTCAGAAGCAGAGTTGGACTATATAATGTCTGTATGTGTAGGAAACACCGTTCTTTTGTTCTCAGCAAACTCTCGTTTCCTGCTGTCTTAGAGACTCTAGAAAGCAAGAGCGTGCTTCTTGTTCTAAAGCAGAGTTTGATCAATGCATGATTACACTGCTGTGGTTTACATCACAAATGGAGATAAATCCCAGGCTCTTAGTCTTCCTACAAGCAAGACTTCAATTCAGGTATGGGCAGTCACTTTTCTGCTCAAACGAACTACATCGTTCACAATGCTCACACGTTTCTCATCTTAACTGACAACCATTGGATGTTAGAGTGTCAGAGCTTTGTATCAGTTTCAGAAGCAGATTTGGACAACATATGGTCCATATGTATAGGAAACACCGTTCTTTTGTCCTGGGCACACTCAGATTTCCTGCTGTCTTAGAGACTCTAGAAAGCAAGAGCGTACTTCTCGCTCTAAAGCAGAGTATGATCCATGGATGAAAACAATGTTGTGTGTTTCCCTTCAGAAATGGACTTAAATCCCAGGCTCTGTGTCTTACTACAAGCAAGACTTCGTTTCAGGTAAGGGCAGTCACTTTTCAGTTCAAAGGAACTACATCATTCACAAAGCTCACACGTTTCTCATGTTAACTGACAAGCATTGGATGTTAGAGGACCAGTGCATTCTATCAGTTTCAGAAGAAGATTTGGACTACAAATAGTCCATATGTGTAGGAAACACCGTTCTTTTGTTCTGGGCACACTCACGTTTCCTGCTGTCTTAGAGACTCTAGAAAGCAAGAGAGTGCTTCTTGCTCTAAAGCAGAGTGTGATCCATGGATGAGAACTATGCTGTGTGTTTCACTTCAGAAATGGAGTTAAATCCCAGGCTTTGAGTCTTCCTACAAGCAAGACTTCATTTCAGGTAAACGCAGTCACTTTTCTGCACAAAGGAACTACAAAGTTCACGAAGCTCACACGTTTCTCATCTTAACTGACAAGCATTGGATGTTAGAGGACCAGTGCTTTGTATCAGTTTCAGAAGAAGAGTTGGACTAGATATGGTCCGTATGTTCAGGAAACACCGTTCTTTTGTTCTCAGCACACTCACGTTTCCTGCTGTCTTGGAGACTTTAGAAAGCAAGAGCGTGCTTCTCGCTCTAAAGCAGAGTGTGATCCATGGATGAAAACTATGCTGTGTGTTTCCCTTCATAAATGTAGTTAAATCCCAGGCTCTATGTCTTCCTACAAGCAAGACTTCGTTTCAGTTAAGGGCAGTCACTTTTCAGCTCAAAAGAACTACATCTTTCACAGAGCTCACATGTTTCTCATCTAAACAGACAAGCTTTGATGTTAGAGGACCAGTGCTTTGTATCAGTTTCAGAAGCAGAGTTGGACTAGATATGGTCCCTATGTGTAGGAAACACCGTTCTTTTGTTCTCAGAACACTCACGTTTGCTGCTGTCTTTGAGAGTCTTGAAAGCAAGAGCGTGCTTCTTGTTCTAAAGCAGAATGTGATCAATGGATGATTACACTGCTGTGTGTTTTACTTCAGAAATTGAGTTAAATCCCAGGCTCTGAGTCTTCCTACAAGCAAGACTTCCATTCAGGTAAGGGCAGTCACTTTTCTGCTCAAACGAACTACATCGTTCACGAAGCTCACACGTTTCTCATCTTAACTGACAAGCATTGGATGTTAGAGTGTCAGTGCTTGTATCAGTTTCATAAGTAGATTTGGACTACATATGGTCCATATGTATAGGAAACACCGTTCTTTTGTCCTGGGCACACTCAGATTTCCTGCTGTTTTAGAGACTCTAGAAAGCTAGAGTGTGCTTCTTGCTCTAAAGCAGAGTGTGATCCATGGATGAGAACTATGTTGTGTGTTTCCCTTCAGAAATGGAGTTAAATCCCAGGCTCTGTGTCGTACTACAAGCAAGACTTCGTTTCAGTAAGGGAAGTCACTTTTCAGTTCAAAGGAACTACATCATTCACAAAGCTCACACGTTTCTCATCTTAACTGACAAGCATTGGATGTTAGAGGACAAGTGCATTCTATCAGTTTCAGAAGAAGATTTGGACTACATATAGTCCGTATGTGTAGGAAACACCATTCTTTTGTTCTGGGCACACTCACGTTTCCTGCTGTCTTAGAGACTCTAGAAAGCAAGAGTGTGCTTCTTGCTCTAAAGCAGAGTGTGATCCATGGATGAGAACTATGCTGTGTGTTTCACTTTAGAAATGGAGTTAAATCCCAGGCTCTGAGATTTCCTACATGCAAGACTTCGTTTCAGGTAAGGGCAGTCACTTTTCTGCTCAAACGAACTACATCGTTCACGAAGCTCACACGTTTCTCATCTTAACTGACAAGCATTGGATGTTAGAGGACCAGTGCTTTGTATCAGTTTCAGAAGAAGAGTTGGACTAGATATGGTCCGTATGTGTAGGTTACACCGCTCTTTTGTTCTCAGCACACTCACGTTTCCTGCTGTCTTAGAGACTCTAGAAAGCAAGAGCGTGCTTCTTGCTCTAAAGCAGAGTGTGATCAATGGATGAGAACTATGCTGTGTGTTTCCCTTCAGAAATGGAGTTAAATCCCAGTCTCTGAGTCTTCCTACAAGCAAGACTTCGTTTCAGTTAAGGGCAGTCACTTTTCTGCTCAAACGAACTACATCGTTCACTGAGCTCACACGTTTCTCATCTTAACTGACAAGCATTGGATGTTAGAGGACCAGTGCATTGTATCAGTTTCAGAAGAAGATTTGGACTAGATATGGTCCATATGTGTAGGAAACACCCTTCTTTTGTCCTGGGCACACTCAGATTTCCTGCTGTCTTAGAGACTCTAGAGAGCAAGAGTGTGCTTCTTGCTCTAAAGCAGAGTGTGATCCATGGATGAGAACTATGCTGTGTGTTTCACTTTAGAAATGGAGTTAAATCCCAGGCTCTGAGATTTCCTACATGCAAGACTTCGTTTCAGGTAAGGGCAGTCACTTTTCTGCTCAAACGAACTACATCGTTCACGAAGCTCACACGTTTCTCATCTTAACTGACAAGCATTGGATGTTAGAGGACCAGTGCTTTGTATCAGTTTCAGAAGCAGAGTTGGACTATATAATGTCTGTATGTGTAGGAAACACCGTTCTTTTGTTCTCAGCAAACTCTCGTTTCCTGCTGTCTTAGAGACTCTAGAAAGCAAGAGCGTGCTTCTTGTTCTAAAGCAGAGTTTGATCAATGCATGATTACACTGCTGTGTGCTTTACTTCACAAATGGAGATAAATCCCAGGCTCTTATTCTTCCTACAAGCAAGACTTCAATTCAGGTATGGGCAGTCACTTTTCTGCTCAAACGAACTACATCGTTCACAATGCTCACACGTTTCTCATCTTAACTGACAACCATTGGATGTTAGAGTGTCAGAGCTTTGTATCAGTTTCAGAAGCAGATTTGGACTACATATGGTCCATATGTATAGGAAACACCGTTCTTTTGTCCTGGGCACACTCAGATTTCCTGCTGTCTTAGAGACTCTAGAAAGCAAGAGCATACTTCTCGCTCTAAAGCAGAGTGTGATCCATGGATGAAAACAATGTTGTGTGTTTCCCTTCAGAAATGGACTTAAATCCCAGGCTCTGTGTCTTACTACAAGCAAGACTTCGTTTCAGGTAAGGGCAGTCACTTTTCACTTCAAAGGAACTACATCATTCACAAAGCTCACACGTTTCTCATCTTAACTGACAAGCATTGGATGTTAGAGGACCAGTGCATTCTATCAGTTTCAGAAGAAATTTTGGACTACATATAGTCTGTATGTGTAGGAAACACCGTTCTTTTGTTCTGGGCACACTCACGTTTCCTGCTGTCTTAGAGACTCTAGAAAGCAAGAGTGTGCTTCTTGCTCTAAAGCAGAGTGTGATCCATGGATGAGAACTATGCTGTGTGTTTCACTTCAGAAATGGAGTTAAATCCCAGGCTTTGAGTCTTCCTACAAGCAAGACTTCATTTCAGGTAAACGCAGTCACTTTTCTGCACAAAGGAACTACAAAGTTCACGAAGCTCACACGTTTCTCATCTTAACTGACAAGCATTGGATGTTAGAGGACCAGTGCTTTTTATCAGTTTCAGAAGAAGAGTTGGACTAGATATGGTCCGTATGTTCAGGAAACACCGTTCTTTTGTTCTCAGCACACTCACGTTTCCTGCTGTCTTGGAGACTTTAGAAAGCAAGAGCGTGCTTCTCGCTCTAAAGCAGAGTGTGATCCATGGATGAAAACTATGCTGTGTGTTTCCCTTCATAAATGTAGTTAAATCCCAGGCTCTATGTCTTCCTACAAGCAAGACTTCGTTTCAGTTAAGGGCAGTCACTTTTCAGCTCAAAAGAACTACATCTTTCACAGAGCTCACATGTTTCTCATCTAAACAGACAAGCTTGGATGTTAGAGGACCTGTGCTTTGTATCAGTTTCAGAAGCAGAGTTGGACTAGATATGGTCCGTATGTGTAGGAAACACTCTTCTTTTGTTTTCAGCAAACTCACGTTTCTTGCTGTCTTAGAGACTCTAGGAAGCAAGAGTATGCTTCTTGTTCTAACACAGACTTTGATCAATGGATGAGAACCCTGCTGTGTGTTTCACTTCAGAAATGGAGTTAAATACCAGGCTCTGAGTTTTCCTACAAGCAAGACTTCGTTTCAGGTAAGGGCAGTCACTTTTCTGCTCAAAGGAACAACATCGTTCACGAAGCTCACACGTTTCTCATCTTAACTGACAAGCATTGGATGTTAGAGGACCAGTGCTTTGTATCTGCTTCAGAAGCAGAGTTGGACTAGATATGGTCCCTATGTGTAGGAAACACCGTTCTTTTGTTCTCAGAACACTCACGTTTGCTGCTGTCTTTGAGAGTCTTGAAAGCAAGAGCGTGCTTCTTGTTCTAAAGCAGAATGTGATCAATGGATGATTACACTGCTGTGTGTTTTACTTCAGAAATTGAGTTAAATCCCAGGCTCTGAGTCTTCCTACAAGCAAGACTTCCATTCAGGTAAGGGCAGTCACTTTTCTGCTCAAACGAACTACTTCGTTCACGAAGCTCACACGTTTCTCATCTTAACTGACAAGCATTGGATGTTAGAGTGTCAGTGCTTGTATCAGTTTCATAAGTAGATTTGGACTACATATGGTCCATATGTATAGGAAACACCGTTCTTTTGTCCTGGGCACACTCAGATTTCCTGCTGTTTTAGAGACTCTAGAAAGCTAGAGTGTGCTTCTTGCTCTAAAGCAGAGTGTGATCCATGGATGAGAACTATGTTGTGTGTTTCCCTTCAGAAATGGAGTTAAATCCCAGGCTCTGTGTCTTACTACAAGCAAGACTTCGTTTCAGTAAGGGAAGTCACTTTTCAGTTCAAAGGAACTACATCATTCACAAAGCTCACACGTTTCTCATCTTAACTGACAAGCATTGGATGTTAGAGGACGAGTGCATTCTATCAGTTTCAGAAGAAGATTTGGACTACATATAGTCCGTATGTGTAGGAAACACCATTCTTTTGTTCTGGGCACACTCACGTTTCCTGCTTTCTTAGAGACTCTAGAAAGCAAGAGTGTGCTTCTTGCTCTAAAGCAGAGTGTGATCCATGGATGAGAACTATGCTGTGTGTTTCAATTCAGAAATGGAGTTAAATCCCAGGCTCTGAGATTTCCTACATGCAAGACTTCGTTTCAGGTAAGGGCAGTCACTTTTCTGCTCAACGAACTACATCGTTCACGAAGCTCACACGTTTCTCATCTTAACTGACAAGCATTGGATGTTAGATTACCAGTGCTTTGTATCAGTTTCAGAAGAAGAGTTGGACTAGATATGGTCCATATGTATAGGAAACACCGTTCTTTTGTTCTCAGCACACTCACGTTTCCTGCTTTCTTAGAGACTCTAGAAAGCAAGAGCGTGCTTCTCGCTCTAAAGCAGAGTGTGATCCGTGGATGAGAACTATGCTGTTTTTTTCACTTCAGAAATGGAGTTAAATCCCAGGCTCTGAGTCTTCCTACAAGCAAGACTTCGTTTCAGGTAAGGGCAGTCACTTTTCTGCACAAACGAACTACAAAGTTCACGAAGCTCACACGTTTCTCATCTTAACTGACAAGCATTGGATGTTAGAGGACCAGTGCTTTGTATCAGTTTCAGAAGAAGAGTTGGACTAGGTATGGTTTGTATGTGCAGGAAACACCGTTCTTTTGTTCTCAGCACACTCACGTTTCCTGCTGTCTTGGAGACTCTAGAAAGCAAGAGCGTGCTTCTCACTCTAAAGCAGAGTGTGATCCATGGATGAAAACTATGCTGTGTGTTTCCCTTCATAAATGTAGTTAAATCCCAGGCTCTATGTCTTCCTACAAGCAAGACTTCGTTTCAGTTAAGGGCAGTCACTTTTCAGCTCAAACGAACTACATCTTTCATGGAGCTCACATGTTTCTCATCTAAACAGACAAGCATTGGATGTTAGAGGACCAGTGCTTTGTATCAGTTTCAGAAGCAGAGTTGGACTAGATATGGTCCGTACGGGTAGGAAGCACTGTTCTTTTGTTTTCAGCAAAGTCACGTTTCTTGCTGTCTTAGAGACCTTAGGAAGCAAGAGTATGCTTCTTGTTCTAACGCAGAGTGTGATCAATGGATGAGAACCCTGCTGTGTGTTTCACTTCAGAAATGCAGTTAAATCCCAGGCTCTGAGTCTTCCTACAAGCAAGACTTCGTTTCAGGTAAGGGCAGTCAGTTTTCTGCTCAAACGAACTACATTGTTCATGAAGCTCACATGTTTCTCATCTTAACTGACAAGCATTGGATGTTAGAGGGTCAGTGCTTTGTATCAGTTTCAGAAGCAGATTTGGACTACATATTGTCCATATGTGTAGGAAACACCGATCTTTTGTTCTGGGCACACTCACGTTTCCTGCTGCCTTAGAGACTCTAGAAAGCAAGAGCGTACTTCTCGCTCTAAAGCAGAGTGTGGTCCATGGATGGGAACTATGCTGTGTGTTTGCCTTCAGAAATGGAGTTAAATCCCAGGCTCTGAGTCTTCCTACAAGGAAGACTTCGTTTCAGTTAAGGGCAGTCACTTTTCTGCTCAAACGAACTACATCGTTCACGAAGCTCACACGTTTCTCTTCTTAACTGACAAGCATTGGATATTAGAGGACCAGTGCTTTGTATCTGTTTCAGAAGCAGAGTTGGACTAGATATGGTCCCTATGTGTAGGAAACACCGTTCTTTTGTTCTCAGAACACTCACGTTTGCTGCTGTCTTTGAGAGTCTTGAAAGCAAGAGCGTGCTTCTTGTTCTAAAGCAGAATGTGATCAATGGATGATTACACTGCTGTGTGTTTTACTTCAGAAATTGAGTTAAATCCCAGGCTCTGAGTCTTCCTACAAGCAAGACTTCCATTCAGGTAAGGGCAGTCACATTTCTGCTCAAACTAACTACATCGTTCACAAAGCTCACACGTTTCTCATCTTAACTGACAAGCATTGGATGTTAGAGTGTCAGTGCTTGTATCAGTTTCATAAGTAGATTTGGACAACATATGGTCCATATGTATAGGAAACATCGTTCTTTTGTCCTGGGCACACTCAGATTTCCTGCTGTATTAGAGACTCTAGAAAGCTAGAGTGTGCTTCTTGCTCTAAAGCAGAGTGTGATCCATGGATGAGAACTATGTTGTGTGTTTCCCTTCAGAAATGGAGTTAAATCCCAGGCTCTGTGTCTTACTACAAGCAAGACTTCGTTTCAGGTAAGGGAAGTCACTTTTCAGTTCAAAGGAACTACATCATTCACAAAGCTCACACGTTTCTCATCTTAACTGACAAGCATTGGATGTTAGAGGACCAGTGCATTCTATCAGTTTCAGAAGAAGATTTGGACTACATATAGTCCGTATGTGTAGGAAACACCGTTCTTTTGTTCTGGGCACACTCACGTTTCCTGCTGTCTTAGAGACTCTAGAAAGCAAGAGTGTGCTTCTTGCTCTAAAGCAGAGTGTGATCCATGGATGAGAACTATGCTGTGTGTTTCACTTCAGAAATGGAGTTAAATCCCAGGCTTTGAGTCTTCCTACAAGCAAGACTTCATTTCAGGTAAAGGCAGTCACTTTTCTGCACAAAGGAACTACCAAGTTCACGAAGCTCACACGTTTCTCATCTTAACTGACAAGCATTGGATGTTAGAGGACCAGTGCTTTGTATCAGTTTCAGAAGAAGAGTTGGACTAGATATGGTCCGTATGTTCAGGAAACACCGTTCTTTTGTTCTCAGCACACTCACGTTTCCTGCTGTCTTGGAGACTTTAGAAAGCAAGAGCGTGCTTCTCGCTCTAAAGCAGAGTGTGATCCATGGATGAAAACTATGCTGTGTGTTTCCCTTCATAAATGTAGTTAAATCCCAGGCTCTATGTCTTCCTACAAGCAAGACTTCGTTTCAGTTAAGGGCAGTCACTTTTCAGCTCAAAGGAACTACATCTTTCACAGACCTCACATGTTTCTCATCTAAACAGACAAGCATTGGATGTTAGAGGACCAGTGCTTTGTATCAGTTTCAGAAGCAGAATTGGACTAGATATGGTCCGTATGTGTAGGAAACACTCTTCTTTTGTTTTCAGCAAACTCACGTTTCTTGCTGTCTTAGAGACTCTAGGAAGCAAGAGTATGCTTCTTGTTCTAACACAGACTTTGATCAATGGATGAGAACCCTGCTGTGTGTTTCACTTCAGAAATGGAGTTAAATCCCAGGCTCTGAGTCTTCCTACAAGCAAGACTTCCTTTCAGGTAAGGGCAGTCAGTTTTCTGCTCAAACGAACTACATTGTTCATGAAGCTCACACGTTTCTCATCTTAACTGACAAGCATTGGATGTTAGTGGGTCAGTGCTTTGTATCAGTTTCAGAAGCAGATTTGGACTACATATTGTCCATATGTGTAGGAAACACCGATCTTTTGTTCTGGGCCCACTCACGTTTCCTGCTGCCTTAGAGACTCTAGAAAGCAAGAGCGTGCTTCTCACTCTAAAACAGAGTGTGATCAATGGATGATTACACTGCTGTGTGTTTTACTTCAGAAATGGAGTTAAATCCCAGGCTCTGAGTCTTCCTACAAGCAAGACTTCGTTTCAGGTAAGGGCAGTCACTTTTCTGCTCAAAGAACAACATCGTTCACGAAGCTCACACGTTTCTCATCTTAACTGACAAGCATTGGATGTTAGAGGACCAGTGCTTTGTATCTGTTTCAGAAGCAGAGTTGGACTAGATATGGTCCCTATGTGTAGGAAACACCGTTCTTTTGTTCTCAGAACACTCACGTTTGCTGCTGTCTTTGAGAGTCTTGAAAGCAAGAGCGTGCTTCTTGTTCTAAAGCAGAATGTGATCAATGGATGATTACACTGCTGTGTGTTTTACTTCAGAAATTGAGTTAAATCCCAGGCTCTGAGTCTTCCTACAAGCAAGACTTCCATTCAGGTAAGGGCAGTCACTTTTCTGCTCAAACGAACTACATCGTTCACGAAGCTCACACGTTTCTCATCTTAACTGACAAGCATTGGATGTTAGAGTGTCAGTGCTTGTATCAGTTTCATAAGTAGATTTGGACTACATATGGTCCATATGTATAGGAAACACCGTTCTTTTGTCCTGGGCACACTCAGATTTCCTGCTGTATTAGAGACTCTAGAAAGCTAGAGTGTGCTTCTTGCTCTAAAGCAGAGTGTGATCCATGGATGAGAACTATGTTGTGTGTTTCCCTTCAGAAATGGAGTTAAATCCCAGGCTCTGAGTCTTCCTACAAGCAAGACTTCGTTTCAGGTAAGGGAAGTCACTTTTCAGTTCAAAGGAACTACATCATTCACAAAGCTCACACGTTTCTCATCTTAAATGACAAGCATTGGATGTTAGAGGACCAGTGCATTCTATCAGTTTCAGAAGAAGATTTGGACTACATATAGTCCCTATGTGTAGGAAACACCGTTCTTTTGTTCTGGGCACACTCACGTTTCCTGTTGTCTTATGACTCTTGAAAGCAAGAGTGTGCTTCTTGCTCTAAAGCAGAGTGTGATCCATGGATGAGAACTATGCTGTGTGTTTCAATTCAGAAATGGAGTTAAATCCCAGGCTCTGAGTCTTCCTACATGCAAGACTTCATTTCAGGTAAGGGCAGTCACTTTTCTGCTCAAACGAACTACATCGTTCACGAAGCTCACACGTTTCTCATCTTAACTGACAAGCATTGGATGTTAGAGGACCAGTGCTTTGTATCAGTTTCAGAAGAAGAGTTGGACTAGATATGGTCCGTATGTGCAGGAAACACCGTTCTTTTGTTCTCAGCACACTCATGTTTCCTGCTGTCTTGGAGACTTTAGAAAGCAAGAGCGTGCTTCTCGCTCTAAAGCAGAGTGTGATCCATGGATGAAAACTATGCTGTGTGTTTCCCTTCATAAATGTAGTTAAATCCCAGGCTCTATGTCTTCCTACAAGCAAGACTTCGTTTCAGTTAAGGGCAGTCACTTTTCAGCTCAAACGAACTACATCTTTCACAGAGCTCACATGTTTCTCATCTAAACAGACAAGCATTGGATGTTAGAGGACCAGTGCTTTCTATCAGTTTCAGAAGCAGAGTTGGACTAGATATGGTCCGTAAGTGTAGGAAACACTCTTCTTTTGTTTTCAGCAAACTCACGTTTCTTGCTGTCTTAGAGACTCTAGGAGGCAAGACTATGCTTCTTGTTCTAACACAGACTTTGATCAATGGATGAGAACCCTGCTGTGTGTTTCACTTCAGAAATGGAGTTAAATCCCAGGCTCTGAGTCTTCCTACAAGCAAGACTTCCATTCAGGTAAGGGCAGTCACTTTTCTGCTCAAACTAACTACATCGTTCACGAAGCTCACACGTTTCTCATCTTAACTGACAAGCATTGGATGTTAGAGTGTCAGTGCTTGTATCAGTTTCATAAGTAGATTTGGACTACATATGGTCCATATGTATAGGAAACACCGTTCTTTTGTCCTGGGCACACTCAAATTTCCTGCTGTATTAGAGACTCTAGAAAGCTAGAGTGTGCTTCTTGCTCTAAAGCAGAGTGTGATCCATGGATGAGAACTATGTTGTGTGTTTCCCTTCAGAAATGGAGTTAAATCCCAGGCTCTGTGTCTTACTACAAGCAAGACTTCGTTTCAGGTAAGGGAAGTCACTTTTCAGTTCAAAGGAACTACATCATTCACAAAGCTCACACGTTTCTCATATTAACTGACAAGCATTGGATGTTAGAGGGTCAGTGCTTTGTATCAGTTTCAGAAGCAGATTTGGACTACATATTGTCCCTATGTGTAGGAAACACCGATCTTTTGTTCTGGGCACACTCACGTTTCCTGCTGCCTTAGAGACTCTAGAAAGCAAGAGCGTACTTCTCGCTCTAAAGCAGAGTGTGATCCATGGATGGGAACTATGCTGTGTGTTTGCCTTCAGAAATGGAGTTAAATCCCAGGCTCTGAGTCTTCCTACAAGGAAGACTTCGTTTCAGGTAAGGGCAGTCACTTTTCTGCTCAAACGAACTACATCGTTCATGAAGCTCACACGTTTCTCTTCTTAACTGACAAGCATTGGATGTTAGAGGGTAAGTGCTTTGTATCAGTTTCAGAAGAAGAATTGGACTAGGTATGGTCTGTATGTGCAGGAAACACCGTTCTTTTGTTCTCAGCACACTCACGTTTCCTGCTGTCTTGGAGACTCTAGAAAGCAAGAGCGTGCTTCTCGCTCTAAAGCAGAGTGTGATCCATGGATGAAAACTATGCTGTGTGTTTCCCTTCATAAATGTAGTTAAATCCCAGGCTCTGTGTCTTACTACAATCAAGACTTCGTTTCAGGTAAGGGCAGTCACTTTTCAGTTCAAAGGAACTACATCATTCACAAAGCTCACACGTTTCTCATCTTAACTGACAAGCATTGGATGTTAGAGGACCAGTGCATTCTATCAGTTTCAGAAGAAGACTTGGACTAGATATGGTCCGTATGTGTAGGAAACACCGTTCTTTTGTTCTCAGCACACTCACGTTTCCTGCTTTCTTAGAGACTCTAGAAAGCAAGAGCGTGCTTCTCGCTCTAAAGCAGAGTGTGATCCGTGGATGAGAACTATGCTGTGTGTTTCACTTCAGAAATGGAGTTAAATCCCAGGCTCTGAGTCTTCCTACAAGCAAGACTTCGTTTCAGGTAAGGGCAGTCACTTTTCTGCACAAACGAACTACAAAGTTCACGAAGCTCACACGTTTCTCATCTTAACTGACAAGCATTGGATGTTAGAGGACCAGTGCTTTGTATCAGTTTCAGAAGAAGAGTTGGACTAGGTATGGTCTGTATGTGCAGGAAACACCGTTCTTTTGTTCTCAGCACACTCACTTTTCCTGCTGTCTTGGAGACTCTAGAAAGCAAGAGCGTGCTTCTCGCTCTAAAGCAGAGTGTGATCCATGGATGAAAACTATGTTGTGTGTTTCCCTTCATAAATGTAGTTAAATCCCAGGCTCTATGTCTTCCTACAAGCAAGACTTCATTTCAGTTAAGGGCAGTCACTTTTCAGCTCAAACGAACTACATCTTTCACGGAGCTCACACGTTTCTCATCCTAACAGACAAGCATTTGATGTTAGAGGACCAGTGCTTTGTATCAGTTTCAGAAGCAGAGTTGGACTAGATATGGTCCGTATGGGTAGGAAACACTGTTCTTTTGTTCTCAGCAAAGTCACGTTTCTTGCTGTCTTAGAGACTCTAGGAAGAAGAGTATGCTTCTTGTTCTAACGCAGAGTGTGATCAATGGATGAGAACCCTGCTGTGTGTTTCACTTCAGAAATGCAGTTAAATCCCAGGCTCTGAGTCTTCCTACAAGCAAGACTTCGTTTCAGGTAAGGGCAGTCAGTTTTCTGCTCAAATGAACTACATTGTTCATGAAGCTCACACGTTTCTCATCTTAACTGACAAGCATTGGATGTTAGAGGGTCAGTGCTTTGTATCAGTTTCAGAAGCAGATTTGGACTACATATTGTCCATATGTGTAGGAAACACCGATCTTTTGTTCTGGGCACACTCACGTTTCCTGCTGCCTTAGAGACTATAGAAAGCAAGAGCGTGCTTCTCACTCTAAAACAGAGTGTGATCAATGGATGATTACACTGCTGTGTGTTTTACTTCAGAAATGGAGTTAAATCCCAGGCTCTGAGTCTTCCTACAAGCAAGACTTTCATTCAGGTAAGGGCAGTCACTTTTCTGCTCAAAGGAACAACATCCATCACGAAGCTCACACGTTTCTCATCTTAACTGACAAGCATTGGATGTTAGAGGACCAGTGCTTTGTATCTGTTTCAGAAGCAGAGTTGGACTATATATGGTCCCTATGTGTAGGAAACACCGTTCTTTTGTTCTCAGAACACTCACGTTTGCTGCTGTCTTTGAGAGTCTTGAAAGCAAGAGCGTGCTTCTTGTTCTAAAGCAGAATGTGATCAATGGATGATTACACTGCTGTGTGTTTTACTTCAGAAATTGAGTTAAATCCCAGGCTCTGAGTCTTCCTACAAGCAAGACTTCCATTCAGGTAAGGGCAGTCACTTTTCTGCTCAAACTAACTACATCGTTCACGAAGCTCACACGTTTCTCATCTTAACTGACAATCATTGGATGTTAGAGTGGCAGTGCTTGTATCAGTTTCATAAGTAGATTTGGACTACATATGGTCTTTATGTATAGGAAACACCGTTCTTTTGTCCTGGGCACACTCAGATTTCCTGCTGTATTAGAGACTCTAGAAAGCTAGAGTGTGCTTCTTGCTCTAAAGCAGAGTGTGATCCATGGATGAGAACTATGTTGTGTGTTTCCCTTCAGAAATGGACTTAAATCCCAGGCTCTGTGTCTTACTACAAGCAAGACTTCGTTTCAGGTAAGGGAAGTCACTTTTCAGTTCAAAGGAACTACATAATTCACAAATCTCACACGTTTCTCGTCTTAACTGACAAGCATTGTATGTTAGAGGACCAGTGCTTTGTATCAGTTTCAGAAGAAGAGTTGGACTAGATATGGTCCGTATGTGTAGGTTACACCGTTCTTTTTTTCTCAGCACACTCACGTTTCCTGCTGTCTTAGAGACTCTAGAAAGCAAGAGCGTACTTCTCGCTCTAAAGCAGAGTGTGATCCATGGATGGGAACTATGCTGTGTGTTTGCCTTCAGAAATGGAGTTAAATCCCAGGCTCTGAGTCTTCCTACAAGGAAGACTTCGTTTCAGGTAAGGGCAGTCACTTTTCTGCTCAAACGAACTACATCGTTCACGAAGCTCACACGTTTCTCTTCTTAACTGACAAGCATTGGATGTTAGAGGACCAGTGCTTTGTATCAGTTTCAGAAGAAGAGTTGGAATAGATATGGTGCGTATGTGTAGGAAACACCGTTCTTTTGTTCTCAGCACACTCACGTTTCCTGCTTTCTTAGAGACTCTAGAAAGCAAGAGCGTGCTTCTCGCTCTAAAGCAGAGTGTGATCCGTGGATGAGAACTATGCTGTGTGTTTCACTTCAGAAATGGAGTTAAATCCCAAGCTCTGAGTCTTCCTACAAGCAAGACTTCGTTTCAGGTAAGGGCAGTCACTTTTCTGCACAAACGAACTACAAAGTTCACGAAGCTCACACGTTTCTCATCTTAACTGACAAACATTGGATGTTAGAGGGTCAGAGCTTTGTATCAGTTTCAGAAGCAGATTTGGACTACATATTGTCCATATGTGTAGGAAACACCGATCTTTTGTTCTGGGCACACTCACGTTTCCTGCTGCCTTAGAGACTCAAGAAAGCAAGAGCGTGCTTCTCGCTCTAAAACAGAGTTTGATCCATGGATGAGACTATGCTGTGTGTTTCACTTCAGAAATGGAGTTAAATCCCATGCTCTGTCTCTCCCTACAAGCAAGACTTCGTTTCACGTAAGTGCAGTCTCTTTTCTGCTCAAAGGAACAACATCGTTCACGAAGCTCACACGTTTCTCATCTTAACTGACAAGCATTGGATGTTAGAGGACCAGTGCTTTGTATCAGTTTCAGAAGCAGAGTTGGAGTAGATATGGTCCATATGTGTAGGAAACACCATTCTTTTGTTCTCAGCAAACTCTCGTTTCGTCCTGTATTAGAGACTCTAGAAAGCAAGAGTGTGCTTCTTGTTCTAAAGCAGAGTGTGATCAATGGATGATTACACTGCTGTGTGTTTTACTTCAGAAATGGAGATAAATCCCAGGCTCTGAGTCTTCCTACAAGCAAGACTTCAATTCAGGTATGGGCAGTCACTTTTCTGCTCAAACGAACTACATCATTCACGATGCTCACACGTTTCTCATCTTAACTGACAACCATTGGATGTTAGATGGTCAGTACTTTGTATCAGTTTCAGAAGCAGATTTGGACTACATGTGGTCCATATGTGTAGAAAACATCGATCTTTTGTTCTGGGCACACTCAGATTTCCTGCTGTATTAGAGATTCTAGAAAGCAAGAGTGTGCTTCTCGCTCTAAAGCAGAGTGTGATCCATGGATGAGAACTATGCTGTGTGTTTCCCTTCAGAAATGTACTTAAATCCTATGCTCTGTGTCTTCCTACAAGCAAGACTTCGTTTTTGGTTAGGGCAGTCACTTTTCAGCTCAAAGGAACTACATCTTTCACGAAGCTCACACGTTTCTCATCTTAACTGACAAGCATTGGATGTTAGAGTACCAGTGCATTCTATCTGTTTTAGATGAAGATTTGGACTACATATAGTCCGTATGTGTAGGAAACACCGTTCTTTTGTTCTGGGCACACTCAGATTTCCTGCTGTATTAGAGATTCTAGAAAGCAAGGGCGTGCTTCTCGCTCTAAAGCAGAGTGTGATCCATGGATGAAAACTATGCTGTGTGTTTCCCTTCATAAATGTAGTTAAATCCCAGGCTCTATGTCTTCCTACAAGCAAGACTTCGTTTCACTTAAGGGCAGTCACTTTTCAGCTCAAACGAACTACATCTTTCACAGAGCTCACATGTTTCTCATGTAAACAGACAAGCATTGGATGTTAGAGGACCAGTGCTTTGTATCAGTTTCAGAAGCAGAGTTGGACTAGATATGGTCCATATGTGTAGGAAACACCGTTCTTTTGTTCTCAGCAAACTCACGTTTCCTGCTGTCTTAGAGACTCTAGAAAGCAAGAGTGTGCTTCTTGCTCTAAAGCAGAGTGTGATCCATGGATGAGAACTATGCTGTGTGTTTCACTTCAGAAATGGAGTTAAATCCCAGGCTCTGAGTCTTCCTACAAGCAAGACTTCGTTTCAGGTAAGGGCAGTCACTTTTCTGCTCAAACGAACTACATCGTTCATGAAGCTCACACGTTTCTCATCTTAACTGACAAGCATTGGATGTTAGAGGACCCGTGCTTTGTATCAGTTTCAGAAGAAGAGTTGGACTAGATATGGTCCGTTTGTGTAGGAAACACCGTTCTTTTATTCTCAGCACACTCACGTTTCCTGCTGTGTTAGAGACTCTAGAAACAAGAGCGTACTTCTCACTCTAAAGCAGAGAGTGATCCATGGATGAGAACTATGCTATGTGTTTTACTTCAGAAATGGAGTTAAATCCTAGGCTCTGAGTCTTCCTACAAGCAAGACTTCCATTCAGATAAAGGCAGTGACATTTCTGCTAAAAGTATCTACATCGTTCACGAAGCTCACACATTTCTCATCTTAACTGACAAGCATTGGATGTTCGAGCTTCAGTGCTTTGTATCAGTTTCAGAAGGAGAGTTGGACTAGATATGGTCCTTATGTGTAGGAAACACCGTTCTTTTGTTCTCAGCAAACTCACGTTTCCTGCTGTCCTAAAGACTCTAGAAAGCAAAAGCATGCTTCTTGTTCTAAAGCAGAGTGTGATCAATGGATGAGAACACTGCTGTGTGTTTCACTTCAGAAATGGAGTTAAATCCCAAGCTCTGAGTCTTACTACAAGCAAGAATTCGTTTCAGGTAAGGACAGTCAGTTTTCTCCTCAAACGAACTACATCGTTCACGTTGCTCACACGTTTCTCATCTTAACTGACAAGCATTGGATGTTAGAGGACCAGTGCTTTGTATCAATTTCAGAAGAAGAGTTGGACTATATAATGTCCATATGTGTAGGAAACACCATTCTTTTGTTCTCAGCACACTCACGTTTCCTGCTGTCTTAGAGACTCTAGAAAGCAAGAGCGTGCTTCTCGCTCTAAAACAGAGTGTGATCCATGGATGAGACTATGCTGTGTGTTTCACTTCAGAAATGGAGTTAAATCCCATGCTCTGTGTCTCCCTACAAGCAAGACTTCGTTTCAGGTAAGTGCAGTCTCTTTTCTGCTCAAAGGAACAACATCGTTCACGAAGCTCACATGTTTCTCATCTTAACTGACAAGCATTGGATGTTAGAGGACCAGTGCTTTGTATCAGTTTCAGAAGCAGAGTTGGACTAGATATGGTCCCTATGTGTAGGAAACACCGTTCTTTTGTTCTCAGCACACTCACGTTTCCTGCTGTCTTTGAGAGTCTAGAAAGCAAGAGCGTGCGTCTTGTTCTAACGCAGAGTTTGATCTATGGATGAGAACCCTGCTGTGTGTTTCACTTCAGAAATGGAGTTAAATCCCAGGCTCTGAGTCTTCCTACAAGCAAGACTTCGTTTCAAGTAAGGGCAGTCAGTTTTCTGCTCAAACGAACTACATTGTTCACGAAGCTCACACGTTTCTCATCTTAACTGACAAACATTGGATGTTAGAGGGTCAGAGCTTTGTATCAGTTTCAGAAGCAGATTTGGACTACATATTGTCCATATGTGTAGGAAACACCGATCTTTTGTTCTGGGCACACTCACGTTTCCTGCTGCCTTAGAGACTCAAGAAAGCAAGAGCGTGCTTCTCGCTCTAAAACAGAGTTTGATCCATGGATGAAACTATGCTGTGTGTTTCACTTCAGAAATGGAGTTAAATCCCATGCTCTGTCTCTCCCTACAAGCAAGACTTCGTTTCACGTAAGTGCAGTCTCTTTTCTGCTCAAAGGAACAACATCGTTCACGAAGCTCACACGTTTCTCAACTTAACTGACAAGCATTGGATGTTAGAGGACCAGTGCTTTGTATCAGTTTCAGAAGAAGAGTTGGAGTAGATATGGTCCATATGTGTAGGAAACACCGTTCTTTTGTTCTCAGCACACTCACGTTTCCTGCTGTCTTTGAGAGTCTAGAAAGCAGGAGCGTGCTTCTTGTTCTAAAGCATAGTGTGATCAATGGATGATTACACTGCTGTGTGTTTTACTTCAGAAATGGAGTTAAATCCCAGGCTCTGAGTCTTCCTACAAGCAAGAATTCCATTCAGGTAAGGGCAGTCACTTTTCTGCTCAAACTAACTACATCGTTCACGAAGCTCACACGTTTCTTATCTCAACTGACAAGCATTGGATGTTAGAGGGTCAGTGCTTTGTATCAGTTTCAGAAGCAGATTTGGACTACATATGGTCCATATGTATAGGAAACACTGTTCTTTTGTCCTGGGCACACTCAGATTTCCTGCTGTATTAGAGACTCTAGAAAGCTAGAGTGTGCTTCTTGCTCTAAAGCAGAGTGTGATCCATGGATGAGAACTATGTTGTGTGTTTCCCTTCAGAAATGGTCTTAAATCCCAGGCTCTGTGTCTTACTACAAGCAAGACTTCGTTTCAGGTAAGGGCAGTCACTGTTCAGTTCAAAGGAACTAAATCATTCACAAAGCTCACACGTTTCTCATCTTAACTGACAAGCATTGGATGTTCGAGGACCAGTGCATTCTATCAGTTTCAGAAGCAGATTTGGACTACATATAGTCCGTATGTGTAGGAAACACCATTCTTTTGTTCTGGGCACACTCACGTTTCCTGCTGTCTTAGAGACTCTAGAAAGCAAGAGTGTGCTTCTTGCTCTAAAGCAGAGTGTGATCCATGGATGAGAACTATGCTGTGTGTTTCACTTCAGAAATGGAGTTAAATCCCAGGCTCTGAGTCTTCCTACAAGCAAGACTTCGTTTCAGGTAAGGGCAGTCACTTTTCTGCTCAAACGAACTACATCGTTCATGAAGCTCACACGTTTCTCATCTTAACTGACAAGCATTGGATGTTAGAGGACCAGTACTTTGTATCAGTTTCAGAAGAAGAGTTGGACTAGATATGGTCCGTATGTGTAGGAAACACCGTTCTTTTATTCTCAGCACACTCACGTTTCCTGCTGTGTTAGAGCCTCTAGAAAGCAAGAGCGTACTTCTCACTCTAAAGCAGAGTGTGATCCATGGATGAGAACTATGTTGTGTGTTTCCCTTCAGAAATGGACTTAAATCCCAGGCTCTGTGTCTTACTACAAGCAAGACTTCGTTTCAGGTAAGGGCAGTCACTTTTCAGTTCAAAGGAACTAAATCATTCACAAAGCTCACACGTTTCTCATCTTAACTGACAAGCATTGGATGTTCGAGGACCAGTGCATTCTATCAGTTTCAGAAGCAGATTTGGAGTACATATAGTCCGTATGTGTAGGAAACACCATTCTTTTGTTCTGGGCACACTCACGTTTCCTGCTGTCTTAGAGACTCTAGAAAGCAAGAGTGTGCTTCTTGCTCTAAAGCAGAGTGTGATCCATGGAAGCGAACTATGCTGTGTGTTTCACTTCAGAAATGGAGTTAAATCCCAGGCTCTGAGTCTTCCTACAAGCAAGATTTCGTTTCAGGTAAAGGCAGTCACTTTTCTGCTCAAAAGAACTACATCGTTCATGAAGCTCACACGTTTCTCATCTTAACTGACAAGCATTGGATGTTCGAGGTTCAGTGCTTTGTATCAGTTTCAGAAGCAGAGTTCGACTAGATATGGTCCTTATGTGTAGGAAACACCGTTCTTTTGTTCTCAGCAAACTCACGTTTCCTGCTGTCTTAAAGAATCTAGAAAGCAAAAGCATGATTCTTGTTCTAAAACAGAGTATGATCAATGGATGAGAACACTGCTATGTGTTTCACTTCAGAAATGGAGTTAAATCCCAGGCTCTGAGTCTTCCTACAAGCAAGACTTCGTTTCAGGTAAGGGCAGTCAGTTTTCTGCTCAAACGAACTACATTGTTCACGTAGCTCACACGTTTCTCATCTTAACTGACAAGCATTGGATGTTAGAGGGTCAGTGCTTTGTATCAATTTCAGAAGCAGATTTGGACTACATATTGTCCATATGTGTAGGAAACACCGATCTTTTGTTCTGGGCACACTCACGTTTCCTGCTGCCTTAGAGTCTCTAGAAAGCAAGAGCGTGCTTCTCGCTCTAAAACAGAGTGTGATCCATGGATGAGACTATGCTGTGTGTTTCACTTCAGAAATGGAGTTAAATCCCAGGCTCTGAGTCTTCCTACAAGCAGGACTTCCATTCAGATAAAGGCAGTGACATTTCTGCTCAAACTAACTACATCGTTCACGAAGCTCACACGTTTCTCATCTTAACTGACAAGCATTGGATGTTAGAGGGTCAGTGCTTTGTATCAGTTTCAGAAGCAGATTTGGACTATATATGGTCCATATGTATAGGAAACACCGTTCTTTTGTTCTGGGCACACTCAGATTTCCTGCTGTATTAGAGATTCTAGAAAGCAAGAGCGTGCTTCTCGATCTAAAACAGAGTGTGATCCATGGATGAAAACTATGCTGTGTGTTTCCCTTCATAAATGTAGTTAAATCCCAGGCTCTATGTCTTCCTACAAGCAAGACTTCGTTTCACTTAAGGGCAGTCACTTTTCAGCTCAAACGAACTACATCATTCACAGAGCTCATATGTTTCTCATCTAAACAGACAAGCATTGGATTTTAGAGGACCATTGCTTTGTATCAGTTTCAGAAGCATATTTGGACTACATATTCTCCATATGTGTAGGAAACACCGATCTTTTGTTCTGGGCACACTCACGTTTCCTGCTGCCTTAGAGACTCTAGAAAGCAAGAGCGTGCTTCTTGTTCTAACGTAGAGTTTGATCAATGGATGAGAACCCTGCTGTGTGTTTCACTTCAGAAATGGAGTTAAATCCCAGGCTCTGAGTCTTCCTAAAAGCAAGACTTCGTTTCAGGTAAGGGCAGTCAGTTTTCTGCTCAAACGAACTACATTGTTCACGAAGCTCACACGTTTCTCATCTTAACTGACAAGCATTGGATGTTAGAGGGTCAGTGCTTTGTATCAGTTTCAGAAGCAGATTTGGACTACATATTGTCCATATGTGTAGGAAACACCGATCTTTTGTTCTGGGCACACTCACGTTTCCTGCTGCCTTAGAGACTCAAGAAAGCAAGAGCGTGCTTCTCGCTCTAAAACAGAGTTTGATCCATGGATGAGACTATGCTGTGTGTTTCACTTCAGAAATGGAGTTAAATCCCATGCTCTGTCTCTCCCTACAAGCAAGACTTCGTTTCACGTAAGTGCAGTCTCTTTTCTGCTCAAAGGAACAACATCGTTCACGAAGCTCACACGTTTCTCATCTTAACTGACAAGCATTGGATGTTAGAGGACCAGTGCTTTGGATCAGTTTCAGAAGAAGAGTTGGAGTAGATATGGTCCATATGTGTAGGAAACACCGTTCTTTTGTTCTCAGCACACTCACGTTTCCTGCTGACTTTGAGAGTCTAGAAAGCAGGAGCGTGCTTCTTGTTCTAAAGCATAGTGTGATCAATGGATGATTACACTGCTGTGTGTTTTACTTCAGAAATGGAGTTAAATCCCAGGCTCTGAGTCTTCCTACAAGCAAGAATTCCATTCAGGTAAGGGCAGTCACTTTTCTGCTCAAACTAACTACATCGTTCACGAAGCTCACACGTTTCTTATCTCAACTGACAAGCATTGGATGTTAGAGGGTCAGTGCTTTGTATCAGTTTCAGAAGCAGATTTGGACTACATATGGTCCATATGTATAGGAAACACTGTTCTTTTGTCCTGGGCACACTCAGATTTCCTGCTGTATTAGAGACTCTAGAAAGCTAGAGTGTGCTTCTTGCTCTAAAGCAGAGTGTGATCCATGGATGAGAACTATGTTGTGTGTTTCCCTTCAGAAATGGACTTAAATCCCAGGCTCTGTGTCTTACTACAAGCAAGACTTCGTTTCAGGTAAGGGCAGTCACTTTTCAGTTCAAAGGAACTAAATCATTCACAAAGCTCACACGTTTCTCTTCTTAACTGACAAGCATTGGATGTTCGAGGACCAGTGCATTCTATCAGTTTCAGAAGCAGATTTGGACTACATATAGTCCGTATGTGTAGGAAACACCATTCTTTTGTTCTGGGCACACTCACGTTTCCTGCTGTCTTAGAGACTCTAGAAAGCAAGAGTGTGCTTCTTGCTCTAAAGCAGAGTGTGATCCATGGATGAGAACTATGCTGTGTGTTTCACTTCAGAAATGGAGTTAAATCCCAGGCTCTGAGTCTTCCTACAAGCAAGACTTCGTTTCAGGTAAGGGCAGTCACTTTTCTGCTCAAACGAACTACATCGTTCATGAAGCTCACACGTTTCTCATCTTAACTGACAAGCATTGGATGTTAGAGGACCAGTACTTTGTATCAGTTTCAGAAGAAGAGTTGGACTAGATATGGTCCGTATGTGTAGGAAACACCGTTCTTTTATTCTCAGCACACTCACGTTTCCTGCTGTGTTAGAGCCTCTAGAAAGCAAGAGCGTACTTCTCACTCTAAAGCAGAGTGTGATCCATGGATGAGAACTATGTTGTGTGTTTCCCTTCAGAAATGGACTTAAATCCCAGGCTCTGTGTCTTACTACAAGCAAGACTTCGTTTCAGGTAAGGGCAGTCACTTTTCAGTTCAAAGGAACTAAATCATTCACAAAGCTCACACGTTTATCATCTTAACTGACAAGCATTGGATGTTCGAGGACCAGTGCATTCTATCAGTTTCAGAAGCAGATTTGGAGTACATATAGTCCTTATGTGTAGGAAACACCGTTCTTTTGTTCTCAGCAAACTCACGTTTCCTGCTGTCTTAAAGAATCTAGAAAGCAAAAGCATGCTTCTTGTTCTAAAGCAGAGTATGATCATTGGATGAGAACACTGCTATGTGTTTCACTTCAGAAATGGAGTTAAATCCCAGGCTCTGAGTCTTCCTACAAGCAAGACTTCGTTTCAGGTAAGGGCAGTCAGTTTTCTGCTCAAACGAACTACATTGTTCACGTAGCTCACACGTTTCTCATCTTAACTGACAAGCATTGGATGTTAGAGGGTCAGTGCTTTGTATCAATTTCAGAAGCAGATTTGGACTACATATTGTCCATATGTGTAGGAAACACCGATCTTTTGTTCTGGGCACACTCACGTTTCCTGCTGCCTTAGGGACTCTAGAAAGCAAGAGTGTGCTTCTTGCTCTAAAGCAGAGTGTGATCCATGGATGAGAACTATGCTGTGTGTTTCCCTTCAGAAATGGAGTTAAATCCCAGGCTCTGAGTCTTCCTACAAGCAAGATTTCGTTTCAGGTAAGGGCAGTCACTTTTCTGCTCAAACTAACTACATCGTTCACGAAGCTCACATGTTTCTCATCTTAACTGACAAGCATTGGATGTTCGAGGTTCAGTGCTTTGTATCAGTTTCAGAAGCAGAGTTCGACAAGATATGGTCCTTATGTGTAGGAAACACCGTTCTTTTGTTCTCAGCACACTCACGTTTCCTGCTGTCTTAGAGACTCTAGATAGCAAGAGCGTGCTTCTCGCTCTAAAGCAGAGTGTGATCCATGGATCAGAAATGTGCTGTGTGTTTCCCTTCAGAAATGGTGTTAAATCCCAAGCTCTGTATCTTCCTACAAGCAAGACTTCGTTTCAGGTAAGAGCAGTCACTTTTCTGCTCAAACGAACTACATCGTTCACTGAGCTCACACGTTTCTCATCTTAACAGACAAGCATCGGATGCTAGAGGACCAGTGCTTTGTATCAGTTTCAGAAGCAGAGTTGGACTATATAATGTCTGTATGTGTAGGAAACACCGTTCTTTTGTTCTCAGCAAACTCTCGTTTCGTCCTGTCTTAGAGACTCTAGAAAGCAAGAGTGTGCTTCTTGTTCTAAAGCAGAGTGTGATCAATGGATGATTACACTGCTGTGTGTTTTACTTCAGAAATGGAGATAAATCCCAGGCTCTGAGTCTTCCTACAAGCAAGACTTCAATTCGGGTATGGGCAGTCAATTTTCTGCTCAAACGAACTACATCGTTCACGATGCTCACACGTTTCTCATCTTAACTGACAACCATTGGATGTTAGATGGTCAGTACTTTGTATCAGTTTCAGAAGCAGATTTGGACTACATGTGGTCCATATGTGTAGAAAACATCGATCTTTTGTTCTGGGCACACTCAGATTTCCTGCTGTATTAGAGATTCTAGAAAGCAAGAGTGTGCTTCTCGCTCTAAAGCAGAGTGTGATCCATGGATGAGAACTATGCTGGGTGTTTCCCTTCAGAAATGTACTTAAATCCTATGCTCTGTGTCTTCCTACAAGCAAGACTTCGTTTTTGGTAAGGGCAGTCACTTTTCAGCTCAAAGGAACTACATCTTTCACGAAGCTCACACGTTTCTCATCTTAACTGACAAGCATTGGATGTTAGAGTACCAGTGCATTCTATCTGTTTTAGATGAAGATTTGGACTACATATAGTCCGTATGTGTAGGAAACACCGTTCTTTTGTTCTGGGCACACTCAGATTTCCTGCTGTATTAGAGATTCTAGAAAGCAAGAGCGTGCTTCTCGATCTAAAACAGAGTGTGATCCATGGATGAAAACTATGCTGTGTGTTTCCCTTCATAAATGTAGTTAAATCCCAGGCTCTATGTCTTCCTACAAGCAAGACTTCGTTTCACTTAAGGGCAGTCACTTTTCAGCTCAAACGAACTACATCATTCACAGAGCTCATATGTTTCTCATCTAAACAGACAAGCATTGGATTTTAGAGGACCATTGCTTTGTATCAGTTTCAGAAGCATATTTGGACTACATATTCTCCATATGTGTAGGAAACACCGATCTTTTGTTCTGGGCACACTCACGTTTCCTGCTGCCTTAGAGACTCTAGAAAGCAAGAGCGTGCTTCTTGTTCTAACGTAGAGTTTGATCAATGGATGAGAACCCTGCTGTGTGTTTCACTTCAGAAATGGAGTTAAATCCCAGGCTCTGAGTCTTCCTAAAAGCAAGACTTCGTTTCAGGTAAGGGCAGTCAGTTTTCTGCTCAAACGAACTACATTGTTCACGAAGCTCACACGTTTCTCATCTTAACTGACAAGCATTGGATGTTAGAGGGTCAGTGCTTTGTATCAGTTTCAGAAGCAGATTTGGACTACATATTGTCCATATGTGTAGGAAACACCGATCTTTTGTTCTGGGCACACTCACGTTTCCTGCTGCCTTAGAGACTCAAGAAAGCAAGAGCGTGCTTCTCGCTCTAAAACAGAGTTTGATCCATGGATGAGACTATGCTGTGTGTTTCACTTCAGAAATGGAGTTAAATCCCATGCTCTGTCTCTCCCTACAAGCAAGACTTCGTTTCACGTAAGTGCAGTCTCTTTTCTGCTCAAAGGAACAACATCGTTCACGAAGCTCACACGTTTCTCATCTTAACTGACAAGCATTGGATGTTAGAGGACCAGTGCTTTGGATCAGTTTCAGAAGAAGAGTTGGAGTAGATATGGTCCATATGTGTAGGAAACACCGTTCTTTTGTTCTCAGCACACTCACGTTTCCTGCTGACTTTGAGAGTCTAGAAAGCAGGAGCGTGCTTCTTGTTCTAAAGCATAGTGTGATCAATGGATGATTACACTGCTGTGTGTTTTACTTCAGAAATGGAGTTAAATCCCAGGCTCTGAGTCTTCCTACAAGCAAGAATTCCATTCAGGTAAGGGCAGTCACTTTTCTGCTCAAACTAACTACATCGTTCACGAAGCTCACACGTTTCTTATCTCAACTGACAAGCATTGGATGTTAGAGGGTCAGTGCTTTGTATCAGTTTCAGAAGCAGATTTGGACTACATATGGTCCATATGTATAGGAAACACTGTTCTTTTGTCCTGGGCACACTCAGATTTCCTGCTGTATTAGAGACTCTAGAAAGCTAGAGTGTGCTTCTTGCTCTAAAGCAGAGTGTGATCCATGGATGAGAACTATGTTGTGTGTTTCCCTTCAGAAATGGACTTAAATCCCAGGCTCTGTGTCTTACTACAAGCAAGACTTCGTTTCAGGTAAGGGCAGTCACTTTTCAGTTCAAAGGAACTAAATCATTCACAAAGCTCACACGTTTCTCTTCTTAACTGACAAGCATTGGATGTTCGAGGACCAGTGCATTCTATCAGTTTCAGAAGCAGATTTGGACTACATATAGTCCGTATGTGTAGGAAACACCATTCTTTTGTTCTGGGCACACTCACGTTTCCTGCTGTCTTAGAGACTCTAGAAAGCAAGAGTGTGCTTCTTGCTCTAAAGCAGAGTGTGATCCATGGATGAGAACTATGCTGTGTGTTTCAATTCAGAAATGGAGTTAAATCCCAGGCTCTGAGTCTTCCTACAAGCAAGACTTCGTTTCAGGTAAGGGCAGTCACTTTTCTGCTCAAACGAACTACATCGTTCATGAAGCTCACACGTTTCTCATCTTAACTGACAAGCATTGGATGTTAGAGGACCAGTACTTTGTATCAGTTTCAGAAGAAGAGTTGGACTAGATATGGTCCGTATGTGTAGGAAACACCGTTCTTTTATTCTCAGCACACTCACGTTTCCTGCTGTGTTAGAGCCTCTAGAAAGCAAGAGCGTACTTCTCACTCTAAAGCAGAGTGTGATCCATGGATGAGAACTATGTTGTGTGTTTCCCTTCAGAAATGGACTTAAATCCCAGGCTCTGTGTCTTACTACAAGCAAGACTTCGTTTCAGGTAAGGGCAGTCACTTTTCAGTTCAAAGGAACTAAATCATTCACAAAGCTCACACGTTTATCATCTTAACTGACAAGCATTGGATGTTCGAGGACCAGTGCATTCTATCAGTTTCAGAAGCAGATTTGGAGTACATATAGTCCGTATGTGTAGGAAACACCATTCTTTTGTTCTGGGCACACTCACGTTTCCTGCTGTCTTAGAGACTCTAGAAAGCAAGAGTATGCTTCTTGCTCTAAAGCAGAGGGTGATCCATGGAAGAGAACTATGCTGTGTGTTTCACTTCAGAAATGGAGTTAAATCCCAGGCTCTGAGTCTTCCTACAAGCAAGATTTCGTTTCAGGTAAGGGCAGTCACTTTTCTGCTCAAACGAACTCCATCGTTCATGAAGCTCACACGTTTCTCATCTTAACTGACAAGCATTGGATGTTCGAGGTTCAGTGCTTTGTATCAGTTTCAGAAGCAGAGTTCGACTAGATATGGTCCTTATGTGTAGGAAACACCGTTCTTTTGTTCTCAGCAAACTCACGTTTCCTGCTGTCTTAAAGAATCTAGAAAGCAAAAGCATGCTTCTTGTTCTAAAGCAGAGTATGATCATTGGATGAGAACACTGCTATGTGTTTCACTTCAGAAATGGAGTTAAATCCCAGGCTCTGAGTCTTCCTACAAGCAAGACTTCGTTTCAGGTAAGGGCAGTCAGTTTTCTGCTCAAACGAACTACATTGTTCACGTAGCTCACACGTTTCTCATCTTAACTGACAAGCATTGGATGTTAGAGGGTCAGTGCTTTGTATCAATTTCAGAAGCAGATTTGGACTACATATTGTCCATATGTGTAGGAAACACCGATCTTTTGTTCTGGGCACACTCACGTTTCCTGCTGCCTTAGGGACTCTAGAAAGCAAGAGTGTGCTTCTTGCTCTAAAGCAGAGTGTGATCCATGGATGAGAACTATGCTGTGTGTTTCCCTTCAGAAATGGAGTTAAATCCCAGGCTCTGAGTCTTCCTACAAGCAAGATTTCGTTTCAGGTAAGGGCAGTCACTTTTCTGCTCAAACTAACTACATCGTTCACGAAGCTCACATGTTTCTCATCTTAACTGACAAGCATTGGATGTTCGAGGTTCAGTGCTTTGTATCAGTTTCAGAAGCAGAGTTCGACAAGATATGGTCCTTATGTGTAGGAAACACCGTTTTTTTGTTCTCAGCACACTCACGTTTCCTGCTGTCTTAGAGACTCTAGATAGCAAGAGCGTGCTTCTCGCTCTAAAGCAGAGTGTGATCCATGGATCAGAAATGTGCTGTGTGTTTCCCTTCAGAAATGGTGTTAAATCCCAAGCTCTGTATCTTCCTACAAGCAAGACTTCGTTTCAGGTAAGAGCAGTCACTTTTCTGCTCAAACGAACTACATCGTTCACTGAGCTCACACGTTTCTCATCTTAACAGACAAGCATCGGATGCTAGAGGACCAGTGCTTTGTATCAGTTTCAGAAGCAGAGTTGGACTATATACTGTCTGTATGTGTAGGAAACACCGTTCTTTTGTTCTCAGCAAACTCTCGTTTCGTCCTGTCTTAGAGACTCTAGAAAGCAAGAGCGTACTTCTCACTCTAAAGCAGAGTGTGATCCATGGATGAGAACTATGCTATGTGTTTTCCTTCAGAAATGGAGTTAAATCCCAGGCTCTGAGTCTTCCTACAAGCAAGACTTCGTTTCAGGTAAGAGCAGTCACTTTTCTGCTCAAACGAACTACATCGTTCACTGAGCTCACACGTTTCTCATCTTAACAGACAAGCATTGGATGTTAGAGGACCAGTGCTTTGTATCAGTTTCAGAAGCAGAGTTGGACTATATAATGTCTGTATGTGTAGGAAACACCGTTCTTTTGTTCTCAGCAAACTCTCGTTTCGACCTGTCTTAGAGACTCTAGAAAGCAAGAGTGTGCTTCTTGTTCTAAAGCAGAGTGTGATCAATGGATGATTACACTGCTGTGTGTTTTACTTCAGAAATGGAGATAAATCCCAGGCTCTGAGTCTTCCTACAAGCAAGACTTCAATTCAGGTATGGGCAGTCACTTTTCTGCTCAAACGAACTACATCGTTCACGATGCTCACACGTTTCTCATCTTAACTGACAACCATTGGATGTTAGATGGTCAGTACTTTGTATCAGTTTCAGAAGCAGATTTGGACTACATGTGGTCCATATGTGTAGAAAACATCGATCTTTTGTTCTGGGCACACTCAGATTTCCTGCTGTATTAGAGACTCTAGAAAGCAAGAGTGTGCTTCTCGCTCTAAAGCAGAGTGTGATCCATGGATGAGAACTATGCTGTGTGTTTCCCTTCAGAAATGTACTTAAATCCTAGGCTCTGTGTCTTCCTACAAGCAAGACTTCGTTTTTGGTAAGGGCAGTCACTTTTCAGCTCAAAGGAACTTCATCTTTCACGAAGCTCACACGTTTCTCATCTTAACTGACAAGCATTGGATGTTAGAGTACCAGTGCATTCTATCTGTTTTAGATGAAGATTTGGACTACATATAGTCCGTATGTGTAGGAAACACCGTTCTTTTGTTCTGGGCACACTCAGATTTCCTGCTGTATTAGAGATTCTAGAAAGCAAGGGCGTGCTTCTCGCTCTAAAGCAGAGTGTGATCCATGGATGAAAACTATGCTGTGTGTTTCCCTTCATAAATGTAGTTAAAACCCAGGCTCTATGTCTTCCTACAAGCAAGACTTCGTTTCACTTAAGGGCAGTCTCTTTTCAGCTCAAACGAACTACATCTTTCTCAGAGCTCACATGTTTCTCATCTAAACAGACAAGCATTGGATGTTAGAGGACCAGTGCTTTGTATCAGTTTCAGAAGCAGAGTTGGACTAGATATGGTCCATATGTGTAGGAAACACTGTTCTTTTGTTTTCAGCAAACTCACGTTTCTTGCTGTCTTAGAGACTCTAGGAAGCAAGAGTATGCTTCTTGTTCTAACGTAGAGTTTGATCAATGGATGAGAACCCTGCTGTGTGTTTCACTTCAGAAATGGAGTTAAATCCCAGGCTCTGAGTCTTCCTAAAAGCAAGACTTCGTTTCAGGTAAGGGCAGTCAGTTTTCTGCTCAAACGAACTACATTGTTCACGAAGCTCACACGTTTCTCATCTTAACTGACAAGCATTGGATGTTAGAGGGTCAGTGCTTTGTATCAGTTTCAGAAGCAGATTTGGACTACATATTGTCCATATGTGTAGGAAACACCGATCTTTTGTTCTGGGCACACTCACGTTTCCTGCTGCCTTAGAGACTCTAGAAAGCAAGAGCGTGCTTCTTGTTCTAAAGGAGAGTGTGATCAATGGATGATTACACTGCTGTGTGTTTTACTTCAGAAATGGAGTTAAATCCCAGGCTCTGAGTCTTCCTACAAGCAAGAATTCCACTCAGGTAAGGGCAGTCACTTTTCTGCTCAAACTAACTACATCGTTCACGAAGCTCACACGTTTCTTATCTCAACTGACAAGCATTGGATATTAGAGGGTCAGTGCTTTGTATCAGTTTCAGAAGCAGATTTGGACTACATATGGTCCATATGTATAGGAAACACCGTTCTTTTGTCCTGGGCACACTCAGATTTCCTGCTGTATTAGAGACACTAGAAAGCTAGAGTGTGCTTCTTGCTCTAAAGCAGAGTGTGATCCATGGATGAGAACTATGTTGTGTGTTTCCCTTCAGAAATGGACTTAAATCCCAGGCTCTGTGTCTTACTACAAGCAAGACTTCGTTTCAGGTAAGGGCAGTCACTTTTCAGTTCAAAGGAACTACATCATTCACAAAGCTCACACGTTTCTCATCTTAACTGACAAGCATTGGATGTTAGAGGACCAGTGCATTCTATCAGTTTCAGAAGCAGATTTGGACTACATATAGTCCGTATGTGTAGGAAACACCATTCATTTGTTCTGGGCACACTCACGTTTCCTGCTGTCTTAGAGACTCTAGAAAGCAAGAGCGTGCTTCTCGCTCTAAAACAGATTGTTATCCATGGATGAGACTATGCTGTGTGTTTCACTTCAGAAATGGAGTTAAATCCCATGCTCTGTCTCTCCCTACAAGCAAGACTTCGTTTCAGGTAAGTGCAGTCTCTTTTCTGCTCAAAGGAACAACATCGTTCACGAAGCTCACACGTTTCTCATCTTAACTGACAAGCATTGGATGTTAGAGGACCAGTGCTTTGTATCAGTTTCAGAAGCATAGTTGGACTAGATATGGTCCCTATGTGTAGGAAACACCGTTCTTTTGTTCTCAGCACACTCACGTTTCCTGCTGTCTTTGAGAGTCTAGAAAGCAAGAGCGTGCTTCTTGTTCTAACGCAGAGTTTGATCTATGGATGAGAACCCTGCTGTGTGTTTCACTTCAGAAATGGAATTAAATCCCAGGCTCTGAGTCTTCCTACAAGCAAGACTTCGTTTCAAGTAAGGGCAGTCAGTTTTCTGCTCAAACGAACTACATTGTTCACGAAGCTCACACGTTTCTCATCTTAACTGACAAACATTGGATGTTAGAGGATCAGAGCTTTGTATCAGTTTCAGAAGCAGATTTGGACTACATATTATCCATATGTGTAGGAAACACCATTCTTTTGTTCTGGGCACACTCACGTTTCCTGCTGCCTTAGAGACTCTAGAAAGCAAGAGCGTGCTTCTCGCTCTAAAACAGAGTTTGATCCATGGATGAGACTATGCTGTGTGTTTCACTTAAATGGAGTTAAATCCCATGCTCTGTGTCTCCCTACAAGCAAGACTTCATTTCACGTAAGTGCAGTCTCTTTTATGCTCAAAGTAACAACATCGTTCACGAAGCTCACACGTTTCTCATCTTAACTGACAAGCATTGGATGTTAGAGGACCAGTGATTTGTATCAGTTTCAGAAGCAGAGTTGGACTACATATTGTCCATATGTGTAGGAAACACCGATCTTTTGTTCTGGGCAGACTCACGTTTCCTGCTGCCTTAGAGACTCTAGAAAGCAAGAACGTGCTTCTTGTTCTAAAGCAGAGTGTGATCAATGGATGATTACACTACTGCGTGTTTTACTTCAGAAATGGAGTTAAATCCCAGGCTCTGAGTCTTCCTACAAGCAAGAATTCCATTCATGTAAGGGCAGTCACTTTTCTGCTCAAACTAACTACATCGTTCACGAAGCTCACACGTTTCTTATCTCAACTGACAAGCATTGGATGTTAGAGGGTCAGTGCTTTGTATCAGTTTCAGAAGCAGATTTGGACTACATATGGTCCATATGTATAGGAAACACCGTTCTTTTGTCCTGGGCACACTCAGATTTCCTGCTGTATTAGAGACTCTAGAAAGCTAGAGTGTGCTTCTTGCTCTAAAGCAGAGTGTGATCCATGGATGAGAACTATGTTGTGTGTTTCCCTTCAGAAATGGACCTAAATCCCAGGCTCTGTGTCTTACTACAAGCAAGACTTCGTTTCAGGTAAGGGCAGTCACTTTTCAGTTCAAAGGAACTACATCATTCACAAAGCTCACACGTTTCTCATCTTAACTGACAAGCATTGGATGTTAGAGGACCAGTGCATTCTATCAGTTTCAGAAGCAGATTTGGACTACATATAGTCCGTATGTGTAGGAAACACCATTCTTTTGTTCTGGGCACATTCACGTTTCCTGCTGTCTTAGAGACTCTAGAAAGCAAGAGTGTGCTTCTTGCTCTAAAGCAGAGTGTGATCCATGGATGAGAACTATGCTGTGTGTTTCACTTCAGAAATGGAGTTAAATCCCAGGCTCTGAGTCTTCCTACAAGCAAGACTTCGTTTCAGGTAAGGGCAGTCACTTTTCTGCTCAAACGAACTACATCGTTCATGAAGCTCACACGTTTCTCATCTTAACTGACAAGCATTGGATGTTAGAGGACCAGTGCTTTGTATCAGTTTCAGAAGAAGAGTTGGACTAGATATGGTCCGTATGTGTAGGAAACACCGTTCTTTTATTCTCAGCACACTCACATTTCCTGCTGTGTTAGAGACTCTAGAAAGCAAGAGCGTACTTCTCACTCTAAAGCAGAGTGTGATCCATGGATGAGAACTATGCTATGTGTTTTACTTCAGAAATGGAGTTAAATCCCAGGCTCTGAGTCTTCCTACAAGCAAGACTTCCATTCAGATAAAGGCAGTGACATTTCTGCTCAAACTAACTACATCGTTCACGAAGCTCACACGTTTCTCATCTTAACTGACAAGCATTGGATGTTCGAGGTTCAGTGCTTTGTATCAGTTTCAGAAGCAGAGTTCGACTAGATATGGTCCTTATGTGTAGGAAACACCGTTCTTTTGTTCTCAGCAAACTCACGTTTCCTGCTGTCTTAAAGACTCTAGAAAGCAAAAGCATGCTTCTTGTTCTAAAGCAGAGTGTGATCAATGGATGAGAACACTGCTGTGTGTTTCACTTCAGAAATGGAGTTAAATCCCAGGCTCTGAGTCTTACTACAAGCAAGACTTCGTTTCAGGTAAGGGCATTCAGTTTTCTCCTCAAACGAACTACATCGTTCACGTTGCTCACACGTTTCTCATCTTAACTGACAAGCATTGGATGTTAGAGGACCAGTGCTTTGTATCAATTTCAGAAGAAGAGTTGGACTATATAATGTCCATATGTGTAGGAAACACCGTTCTTTTGTTCTCAGCACACTCACGTTTCCTGCTGTCTTAGAGACTCTAGAAAGCAAGAGCGTGCTTCTCGCTCTAAAACAGAGGGTGATCCATGGATGAGACTATGCTGTGTGTTGCACTTCAGAAATGGAGTTAAATCCCATGCTCTGTGTCTCCCTACAAGCAAGACTTCCTTTCAGGTAAGTGCAGTCTCTTTTCTGCTCAAAGGAACAACATCGTTCACGAAGCTCACACGTTTCTCATCTTAACTGACAAGCATTGGATGTTAGAGGACCAGTGCTTTGTATCAGTTTCAGAAGCAGAGTTGGACTAGATATGGTCCCTATGTGTAGGAAACACCGTTCTTTTGTTCTCAGCACACTCACGTTTCCTGCTGTCTTTGAGAGTCTAGAAAGCAAGAGCGTGCCTCTTTGTTCTAAAGCAGAGTGTGATCAATGGATGATTACACTGCTGTGTGTTTTACTTCAGAAATGGAGTTAAATCCCAGGCTCTGAGTCTTCCTCCAAGCAAGAATTCCATTCAGGTAAGGGCAGTCACTTTTCTGCTCAAACTAACTACATCGTTCACGAAGCTCACACGTTTCTTATCTCAACTGACAAGCATTGGATGTTAGAGGGTCAGTGCTTTGTATCAGTTTCAGAAGCAGATTTGGACTACATATGGTCCATATGTACAGGAAACACCGTTCTTTTGTCCTGGGCACACTCAGATTTCCTGCTGTCTTAGAGACACTAGAAAGCTAGAGTGTGCTTCTTGCTCTAAAGCAGAGTGTGATCCATGGATGAGAACTATGCTGTGTGTTTCACTTCAGAAATGGAGTTAAATCCCAGGCTCTGAGTCTTCCTACAAGCAAGACTTCGTTTCAGGTAAGGGCAGTCACTTTTCTGCTCAAACGAACTACATCATTGATGAAGCTCACACGTTTCTTATCTTAACAGACAAGCATTGGATGTTAGAGGACCAGTGCTTGTATCAGTTTCAGAAGAAGAGTTGGACTAGATATGGTCCGTATGTGTAGGAAACACCGTTCTTTTATTCTCAGCACACTAACGTTTCCTGCTGTGTTAGAGACTCTAGAAAGCAAGAGCGTACTTCTCACTCTAAAGCAGAGTGTGATCCATGGATGAGAACTATGCTGTGTGTTTTACTTCAGAAATGGAGTTAAATCCCAGGCTCTGAGTCTTCCTACAAGCAAGACTTCCATTCAGATAAAGGCAGTGACATTTCTGCTCAAACTAACTACATCGTTCACGAAGCTCACACGATTCTCATCTTAACTGACAAGCATTGGATGTTCGTGGTTCAGTGCTTTGTATCAGTTTCAGAAGCAGAGTTCGACTAGATATGGGCCTTATGTATAGGAAACACCGTTCTTTTGTTCTCAGCAAACTCACGTTTCCTGCTGTCTTAAAGACACTGGAAAGCAAAAGCATGCTTCTTGTTCTAAAGCAGAGTGTGATCCATGGATGAGAACTATGCTGTGTGTTTCACTTCAGAAATGGAGTTAAATCCCAGGCTCTGAGTCTTCCTACAAGCAAGACTTCGTTTCAGGTAAGGGCAGTCAGTTTTCTGCTCAAACGTACTATATCGTTCATGAAGCTCACACGTTTCTCATCTTAACTGACAAGCATTGGATGTTAGAGGACCAGTGCTTTGTATCAGTTTCAGAAGAAGAGTTGGACTAGATATGGTCCGTATGTGTAGGAAACACCGTTCTTTTATTCTCACCATACTCACGTTTCCTGCTGTGTTAGAGACTCTAGAAAGCAAGAGCGTACTTCTCACTCTAAAGCAGAGTGTGATCCATGGATGAGAACTATGCTATGTGTTTTACTTCAGAAATGGAGTTAAATCCCAGGCTCTGAGTCTTCCTACATGCAAGACTTCCATTCAGATAAAGGCAGTGACATTTCTGCTCAAACTAACTACATCGTTCACGAAGCTCACACGTTTCTCATCTTAACTGACAAGCATTGGATGTTCGAGGTTCAGTGCTTTGTATCAGTTTCAGAAGCAGAGTTCGACTAGATATGGTCCTTATGTGTAGGAAACACCGTTCTTTTGTTCTCAGCAAACTCATGTTTCCTGCTGTCTTAAAGACTCTAGAAAGCAAAAGCATGCTTCTTGTTCTAAAGCAGAGTGTGATCAATGGATGAGAACACTGCTGTGTGTTTCACTTCAGAAATGGAGTTAAATCCCAGGCTCTGAGTCTTACTACAAGCAAGACTTCGTTTCAGGTAAGGGCAGTCAGTTTTCTCCTCAAAGGAACTACATCGTTCACATTGCTCACACGTTTCTCATCTTAACTGACAAGCATTGGATGTTAGAGGACCAGTGCTTTGTATCAATTTCAGAAGAAGAGTTGGACTATATAATGTCCATATGTGTAGGAAACACCATTCTTTTGTTCTCAGCACACTCACGTTTCCTGCTGTCTTAGAGACTCTAGAAAGCAAGAGCGTGCTTCTCGCTCTAAAACAGAGTGTCATCCATGGATGAGACTATGCTGTGTGTTTCACTTCAGAAATGGAGTTAAATCCCATGCTCTGTGTCTCCCTACAAGCAAGACTTCCTTTCAGGTAAGTGCAGTCTCTTTTCTGCTCAAAGGAACAACATCGTTCACGAAGCTCACACGTTTCTCATCTTAACTGACAAGCATTGGATGTTAGAGGACCAGTGCTTTGTATCAGTTTCAGAAGCAGAGTTGGACTAGATATGGTCCCTATGTGTAGGAAACACCGTTCTTTTGTTCTCAGCACACTCACGTTTCCTGCTGTCTTTGAGAGTCTAGAAAGCAAGAGCGTGCTTCTTGTTCTAACGCAGAGTTTGATCTATGGATGAGAACCCTGCTGTGTGTTTCACTTCAGAAATGGAGTTAAATCCCAGACTCTGAGTCTTCCTACAAGCAAGACTTCGTTTCAAGTAAGGGCAGTCAGTTTTCTGCTCAAACGAACTACATTGTTCACGAAGCTCACACGTTTCTCATCTTAACTGACAAACATTGGATGTTAGAGGGTCAGAGCTTTGTATCAGTTTCAGAAGCAGATTTGGACTACATATTGTCCATATGTGTAGGAAACACCGATCTTTTGTTCTGGGCACACTCACGTTTCCTGCTGCCTTAGAGACTCTAGAAAGCAAGAGCGTGCTTCTCGCTCTAAAACAGAGTGTGATCCATGGATGAGACTATGCTGTGTGTTTCACTTCAGAAATGGAGTTAAATCCCATGCTCTGTGTCTCCCTACAAGCAAGACTTCGTTTCACGTAAGTGCAGTCTCTTTTCTGCTCAAAGGAACAACATCGTTCACGAAGCTCACACGTTTCTCATCTTAACTGACAAGCATTGGATGTTAGAGGACCAGTGATTTGTATCAGTTTCAGAAGCAGAGTTGGACTAAATATGGTCCCTATGTGTAGGAAACACCGTTCTTTTGTTCTCAGCACACTCACGTTTCCTGCTGTCTTTGAGAGTCTAGAAAGCAAGAGCGTGCTTCTTGTTCTAAAGCAGAGTGTGATCAATGGATGATTACACTGCTGTGTGTTTTACTTCAGAAATGGAGTTAAATCCCAGGCTCTGAGTCTTCCTCCAAGCAAGAATTCCATTCAGGTAAGGGCAGTCACTTTTCTGCTCAAACTAACTACATCGTTCACGAAGCTCACACGTTTCTTATCTCAACTAACAAGCATTGGATGTTAGAGGGTCAGTGCTTTGTATCAGTTTCAGAAGCAGATTTGGACTACATATGGTCCATATGTATAGGAAACACCGTTCTTTTGTCCTGGGCACACTCAGATTTCCTGCTATATTAGAGAGTCTAGAAAGCTAGAGTGTGCTTCTTGCTCTAAAGCAGAGTGTGATCCATGGATGAGAACTATGTTGTGTGTTTCCCTTCAGAAATGGACTTAAATCCCAGGCTCTGTGTCTTATTACAAGCAAGACTTCGTTTCAGGTAAGGGCAGTCACTTTTCAGTTCAAAGGAACTACATCATTCACAAAGCTCACACGTTTCTCTTCTTAACTGACAAGCATTGGATGTTAGAGGACCAGTGCATTCTATCAGTTTCAGAAGCAGATTTGGACTACATATAGTCCGTATGTGTAGGAAACACCATTCTTTTGTTCTGGGCACACTCACGTTTCCTGCTGTCTTAGAGAATCTAGAAAGCAAGAGTGTGCTTCTTGCTCTAAAGCAGAGTGTGATCCATGGATGAGAACTATGCTGTGTGTTTCACTTCAGAAATGGAGTTAAATCCCAGGCTCTGAGTCTTCCTACAAGCAAGACTTCGTTTCTGGTAAGGGCAGTCACTTTTCAGCTCAAACGAATTACATCGTTCATGAAGCTCACACGTTTCTCATCTTAACTGACAAGCATTGGATGTTAGAGGACCACTGCTTTGTATCAGTTTCAGAAGAAGAGTTGGACTAGATATGGTCCGTATGTGTAGGAAACACCGTCCTTTTATTCTCAGCACACTCACGTTTCCTGCTGTGTTAGAGACTCTAGAAAGCAAGAGCGTACTTCTCACTCTAAAGCAGAGTGTGATCCATGGATGAGAACTATGCTGTGTGTTTCACTTCAGAAATGGAGTTAAATCCCAGGCTCTGAGTCTTCCTACAAGCAAGACTTCCATTCAGATAAAGGCAGTGACATTTCTGCTCAAACTAACTACATCGTTCACGAAGCTCACACGTTTCTCATCTTAACTGACAAGCATTGGATGTTCGAGGTTCAGTGCTTTGTATCAGTTTCAGAAGCAGAGTTCGAATAGATATGGTCCTTATGTGTAGGAAACACCGTTCTTTTGTTCTCAGCAAACTCACGTTTCCTGCTGTCTTAAAGACTCTAGAAAGCAAAAGCATGCTTCTTGTTCTAAAGCAGAGTGTGATCAATGGATGAGAACACTGCTGTGTGTTTCACTTCAGAAATGGAGTTAAATCCCAGGCTCTGAGTCTTCCTCCAAGCAAGAATTCCATTCAGGTAAGGGCAGTCACTTTTCTGCTCAAACTAACTACATCGTTCACGAAGCTCACACGTTTCTTATCTCAACTGACAAGCATTGGATGTTAGAGGGTCAGTGCTTTGTATCAGTTTTAGAAGCAGATTTGGACTACATATGGTCCATATGTATAGGAAACACTGTTCTTTTGTCCTGGGCACACTCAGATTTCCTGCTGTATTAGAGACACTAGAAAGCTAGAGTGTGCTTCTTGCTCTAAAGCAGAGTGTGAACCATGGATGAGAACTATGTTGTGTGTTTCCCTTCAGAAATGGACTTAAATCCCAGGCTCTCTGTCTTACTACAAGCAAGACTTCGTTTCAGGTAAGGGCAGTAACTTTTCAGTTCAAAGGAACTAAATCATTCACAAAGCTCACACGTTTCTCATCTTAACTGACAAGCATTGGATGTTAGAGGACCAGTGCATTCTATCAGTTTCAGAAGAAGATTTGGACTACATATAGTCCGTATGTGTAGGAAACACCATTCTTTTGTTCTGGGCACACTCACGTTTCCTGCTGTCTTAGAGAGTCTAGAAAGCAAGGGCGTGCTTCTCGCTCCTAAGCAGAGTGTGATCCATGGATGAAAACTATGCTGTGTGTTTCCCTTCATAAATGTAGTTAAATCCCAGGCTCTATGTCTTCCTACAAGCAAGACTTCGTTTCACTTAAGGGCAGTCACTTTTCAGCTCAAACGAACTACATCTTTCTCAGAGCTCACATGTTTCTCATCTAAACAGACAAGCATTGGATGTTAGAGGACCAGTGCTTTGTATCAGTTTCAGAAGCAGAGTTGGACTAGATATGGTCCGTATGTGTAGGAAACACTGTTCTTTTGTTTTCAGCAAACTCACGTTTCTTGCTGTCTTAGAGACTCTAGGAAGCAAGAGTATGCTTCTTGTTCTAACGTAGAGTTTGATCAATGGATGAGAACCCTGCTGTGTGTTTCACTTCAGAAATGGAGTTAAATACCAGGCTCTGAGTCTTCCTAAAAGCAAGACTTCGTTTCAGGTAAGGGCAGTCAGTTTTCTGCTCAAACGAACTACATTGTTCACGAAGCTCACACGATTCTCATCTTAACTGACAAGCATTGGATGTTAGAGGGTCAGTGCTTTGTATCAGTTTCAGAAGCAGATTTGGACTACATATTGTCCATATGTGTAGGAAACACCGATCTTTTGTTCTGGGCACACTCACGTTTCCTGCTGCCTTAGAGACTCTAGAAAGCAAGAGCGTGCTTCTTGTTCTAAAGCAGAGTGTGATCAATGGATGATTACACTGCTGTGTGTTTTACTTCAGAAATGGAGTTAAATCCCAGGCTCTGTGTCTTACTACAAGCAAGACTTCGTTTCAGGTAAGGGCAGTCACTATTCAGTTCAAAGGAACTACATCATTCACAAAGCTCACACGTTTCTCATATTAACTGACAAGCATTGGATGTTAGAGGACCAGTGCATTCTATCAGTTTCAGAAGCAGATTTGGACTACATATAGTCTGTATGTGTAGGAAACACCATTCTTTTGTTCTGGGCACACTCACGTTTCCTGCTGTCTTAGAGACTCTAGAAAGCAAGAGTGTGCTTCTTGCTCTAAAGCAGAGTGTGATCCATGGATGAGAACTATGCTGTGTGTTTCACTTCAGAAATGGAGTTAAATCCCAGGCTCTGAGTCTTCCTACAAGCAAGACTTCGTTTCAGGTAAGGGCAGTCACTTTTCTGCTCAAACGAACTACATCATTCTTGAAGCTCACACGATTCTCATCTTAACTGACAAGCATTGGATGTTAGAGGACCAGTGCTTTGTATCAGTTTCAGAAGAAGAGTTGGACTAGATATGGTCCGTATGTGTAGGAAACACCGTTCTTTTATTCTCAGCACACTCACATTTACTGCTGTGTTAGAGACTCTAGAAAGAAAGAGCGTACTTCTCACTCTAAAGCAGAGTGTGATCCATGGATGAGAACTATGCTATGTGTTTTACTTCAGAAATGGAGTTAAATCCCAGGCTCTGAGTCTTACTACAAGCAAGACTTCGTTTCAGGTAAGGGCAGTCAGTTTTCTCCTCAAACGAACTACATCGTTCACGTTGCTCACACGTTTCTCATCTTAACTGACAAGCATTGGATGTTAGAGGACCAGTGCTTTGTATCAATTTCAGAAGAAGAGTTGGACTATATAATGTCCATATGTGTAGGAAACACCATTCTTTTGTTCTCAGCACACTCACGTTTCCTGCTGTCTTAGAGACTCTAGAAAGCAAGAGCGTGCTTCTCGCTCTAAAACAGAGTGTGATCCATGGATGAGACTATGCTGTGTGTTTCACTTCAGAAATGGAGTTAAATCCCATGCTCTGTGTCTCCCTACAAGCAAGACTTCGTTTCAGGTAAGTGCAGTCTCTTTTCTGCTCAAAGGAACAACATCGTTCACGAAGCTCACACGTTTCTCATCTTAACTGACAAGCATTGGATGTTAGAGGACCAGTGCTTTGTATCAGTTTCAGAAGCAGAGTTGGAGTAGATATGGTCCGTATGTGTAGGAAACACTGTTCTTTTGTTTTCAGCAAACTCACGTTTCTTGCTGTCTTAGAGACTCTAGGAAGCTAGAGTATGCTTCTTGTTCTAACATAGAGTTTGATCAATGGATGAGAACCCTGCTGTGTGTTTCACTTCAGAAATGGAGTTAAATCCCAGGCTCTGAGTCTTCCTAAAAGCAAGACTTCGTTTCAGGTAAGGGCAGTCAGTTTTCTGCTCAAACGAACTACATTGTTCACGAAGCTCACACGTTTCTCATCTTAACTGACAAGCATTGGATGTTAGAGGGTCAGTGCTTTGTATCAGTTTCAGAAGCAGATTTGGACTACAAATTGTCCTTATGTGTAGGAAACACCGATCTTTTGTTCTGGGCACACTCACGTTTCCTGCTGCCTTAGAGACTCTAGAAAGCAAGAGCGTGCTTCTTGTTCTAAAGCAGAGTGTGATCAATGGATGATTACACTGCTGTGTGTTTTACTTCAGAAATGGAGTTAAATCCCAGGCTCTGTGTCTTACTACAAGCAAGACTTCGTTTCAGGTAAGGGCAGTCACTTTTCAGTTCAAAGGAACTACATCATTCACAAAGCTCACACGTTTCTCATCTTAACTGACAAGCATTGGATGTTAGAGGACCAGTGCATTCTATCAGTTTCAGAAGCAGATTTGGACTACATATAGTCCGTATGTGTAGGAAACACCATTCTTTGTTCTGGGCACACTCACGTTTCCTGCTGTCTTAGAGACTCTAGAAAGCAAGAGTGTGCTTCTTGCTCTAAAGCAGAGTGTGATCCATGGATGAGAACTATGCTGTGTGTTTCACTTCAGAAATGGAGTTAAATCCCAGGCTCTGAGTCTTCCTACAAGCAAGACTTCGTTTCAGGTAAGGGCAGTCACTTTTCTGCTCAAACGAACTACATCGTTCTTGAAGCTCACACGATTCTCATCTTAACTGACAAGCATTGGATGTTAGAGGACCAGTGCTTTGTATCAGTTTCAGAAGAAGAGTTGGACTAGATATGGTACGTATGTGTAGGAAACACCGTTCTTTTATTCTCAGCACACTCACATTTACTGCTGTGTTAGAGACTCTAGAAAGAAAGAGCGTACTTCTCACTCTAAAGCAGAGTGTGATCCATGGATGAGAACTATGCTATGTGTTTTACTTCAGAAATGGAGTTAAATCCCAGGCTCTGAGTCTTCCTACAAGCAAGACTTCCATTCAGATAAAGGCAGTGACATTTCTGGTCAAACGAACTACATCGTTCACAAAGCTCACACGTTTCTCATCTTAACTGACAAGCATTGGATGTTCGAGGTTCAGTGCTTTGTATCAGTTTAAGAAGCAGAGTTCGACTAGATATGGTCCTTATATGTAGGAAACACCGTTCTTTTGTTCTCAGCAAACTCACATTTCCTGCTGTCTTAAAGACTCTACAAAGCAAAAGCATGCTTCTTGTTCTAAAGCAGAGTGTGATCAATGGATGAGAACACTGCTGTGTGTTTCACTTCAGAAATGGAGTTAAATCCCAGGCTCTGAGTCTTACTACAAGCAAGACTTCGTTTCAGGTAAGGGCAGTCAGTTTTCTCCTCAAAGGAACTACATCGTTCACGTTGCTCACACGTTTCTCATCTTAACTGACAAGCATTGGATGTTAGAGGACCAGTGCTTTGTATCAATTTCAGAAGAAGAGTTGGACTATATAATGTCCATATATGTAGGAAACACCATTCTTTTGTTCTCAGCACACTCACGTTTCCTGCTGTCTTAGAGACTCTAGAAAGCAAGAGCGTGCTTCTCGCTCTAAAACAGAGTGTGATCCATGGATGAGACTATGCTGTGTGTTTCACTTCAGAAATGGAGTTAAATCCCATGCTCTGTGTCTCCCTACAAGCAAGACTTCGTTTCAGGTAAGTGCAGTCTCTTTTCTGCTCAAAGGAACAACATCGTTCACGAAGCTCACACGTTTCTCATCTTAACTGACAAGCATTGGATGTTAGAGGACCAGTGCTTTGTATCAGTTTCAGAAGCAGAGTTGGACTAGATATGGTCCCTATGTGTAGGAAACACCGTTCTTTTGTTCTAAGCACACTCACGTTTCCTGCTGTCTTTGAGAGTCTAGAAAGCAAGAGCGTGCTTCTTGTTCTAACGCAGAGTTTGATCTATGGATGAGAACCCTGCTGTGTGTTTCACTTCAGAAATGGAATTAAATCCCAGGCTCTGAGTCTTCCTACAAGCAAGACTTCGTTTCAAGTAAGGGCAGTCAGTTTTCTGCTCAAACGAACTACATTGTTCACGAAGCTCACACGTTTCTCATCTTAACGGACAAACATTGGATGTTAGAGGGTCAGAGCTTTGTATCAGTTTCAGAAGCAGATTTGGACTACATATTGTCCCTATGTGTAGGAAACACCATTCTATTGTTCTGGGCACACTCACGTTTCCTGCTGCCTTAGAGACTCTAGAAAGCAAGAGCGTGCTTCTCGCTCTAAAACAGAGTTTGATCCATGGATGAGACTATGCTGTGTGTTTCACTTCAGAAATGGAGTTAAATCCCATGCTCTGTGTCTCCCTACAAGCAAGACTTCATTTCACGTAAGTGCAGTCTCTTTTATGCTCAAAGTAACAACATCGTTCACGAAGCTCACACGTTTCTCATCTTAACTGACAAGCATTGGATGTTAGAGGACCAGTGATTTGTATCAGTTTCAGAAGCAGAGTTGGACTACATATTGTCCATATGTGTAGGAAACACCGATCTTTTGTTCTGGGCAGACTCACGTTTCCAGCTGCCTTAGAGACTCTAGAAAGCAAGAGCGTGCTTCTTGTTCTAAAGCAGAGTGTGATCAATGGATGATTACACTGCTGTGTGTTTTACTTCAGAAATGGAGTTAAATCCCAGGCTCTGAGTCTTCCTACAAGCAAGAATTCCATTCAGGTAAGGGCAGTCACTTTTCTGCTCAAACTAACTACATCGTTCACGAAGCTCACACGTTTCTTATCTCAACTGACAAGCATTGGATGTTAGAGGGTCAGTGCTTTGTATCAGTTTCAGAAGCAGATTTGGACTACATATGGTCCATATGTATAGGAAACACCGTTCTTTTGTCCTGGGCACACTCAGATTTCCTGCTGTATTAGAGACACTAGAAAGCTAGAGTGTGCTTCTTGCTCTAAAGCAGAGTGTGATCCATGGATGAGAACTATGTTGTGTGTTTCCCTTCAGAAATGGACTTAAATCCCAGGCTCTCTGTCTTACTACAAGCAAGACTTCGTTTCAGGTAAGGGCAGTCACTTTTCAGTTCAAAGGAACTAAATCATTCAAAAGCTCACACGATTCTCATCTTAACTGACAAGCATTGGATGTTCGAGGTTCAGTGATTTGTATCAGTTTCAGAAGCAGAGTTCGACTAGATATGGGCCTTATGTATAGGAAACACCGTTCTTTTGTTCTCAGCAAACTCACGTTTCCTGCTGTCTTAAAGAATCTAGAAAGCAAAAGCATGCTTCTTGTTCTAAAGCAGAGTGTGATCCATGGATGAGAACTATGCTGTGTGTTTCACTTCAGAAATGGAGTTAAATCCCAGGCTCTGAGTCTTCCTACAAGCAAGACTTCGTTTCAGGTAAGGGCAGTCACTTTTCTGCTCAAACGAACTACATCGTTCATGAAGCTCACACGTTTCTCATCTTAACTGACAAGCATTGGATGTTAGAGGACCAGTGCTTTGTATCAGTTTCAGAAGAAGAGTTGGACTAGATATGGTCCGTATGTGTAGGAAACACCGTTCTTTTATTCTCAGCACACTCACGTTTCCTGCTGTGTTAGAGACTCTAGAAAGCAAGAGCGTACTTCTCACTCTAAAGCAGAGTGTGATCCATGGATGAGAACTATGCTATGTGTTTACTTCAGAAATTGAGTTAAATCCCTTGCTCTGAGTCTTCCTACAAGCAAGACTTCCATTCAGATAAAGGCAGTGACATTTCTGCTCAAACTAACTACATCGTTCACGAAGCTCACACGTTTCTCATCTTAACTGACAAGCATTGGATGTTCGAGGTTCAGTGCTTTGTATCAGTTTCAGAAGCAGAGTTCGACTAGATATGGTCCTTATGTGTAGGAAACACCGTTCTTTTGTTCTCAGCAAACTCACGTTTCCTGCTGTCTTAAAGACTCTAGAAAGCAAAAGCATGCTTCTTTTTCTAAAGCAGAGTGTGATCAATGGATGAGAACACTGCTGTGTGTTTCACTTCAGAAATGGAGTTAAATCCCATGCTCTGTGTCTCCCTACAAGCAAGACTTCGTTTCACGTAAGTGCAGTCTCTTTTCTGCTCAAAGGAACAACATCGTTCACGAAGCTCACACGTTTCTCATCTTAACTGACAAGCATTGGATGTTAGAGGACCAGTGATTTGTATCAGTTTCAGAAGCAGAGTTGGACTAGATATGGTCCCTATGTGTAGGAAACACCGTTCTTTTGTTCTCAGCAAACTCACATTTCCTGCTGTCTTAAAGACTCTAGAAAGCAAAAGCATGCTTCTTGTTCTAAAGCAGAGTGTGATCAATGGATGAGAACACTGCTGTGTGTTTCACTTCAGAAATGGAGTTAAATCCCAGGCTCTGAGTCTTCCTCCAAGCAAGAATTCCATTCAGGTAAGGGCAGTCACTTTTCTGCTCAAACTAACTACATCGTTCACGAAGCTCACACGTTTCTTATCTCAACTGACAAGCATTGGATGTTAGAGGGTCAGTGCTTTGTATCAGTTTCAGAAGCAGATTTGGACTACATATGGTCCATATGTATAGGAAACACCGTTCTTTTGTCCTGGGCACACTCAGATTTCCTGCTGTATTAGAGACACTAGAAAGCTAGAGTGTGCTTCTTGCTCTAAAGCAGAGTGTGAACCATGGATGAGAACTATGTTGTGTGTTTCCCTTCAGAAATGGACTTAAATCCCAGGCTCTCTGTCTTACTACAAGCAAGACTTCGTTTCAGGTAAGGACAGTCACTTTTCAGTTCAAAGGAACTAAATCATTCACAAAGCTCGCACGTTTCTCATCTTAACTGACAAGCATTGGATGTTAGAGGACCAGTGCATTCTATCAGTTTCAGAAGAAGATTTGGACTACATATAGTCCGTATGTGTAGGAAACACCAATCTTTTGTTCTGGGCACACTCACGTTTCCTGCTGCCTTAGAGACTCTAGAAAGCAAGAGCGTGCTTCTCGCTCTAAAACAGAGTGTGATCCATGGATGAGACTATGCTGTGTGTTTCACTTCAGAAATGGAGTTAAATCCCATGCTCTGTGTCTCCCTACAAGCAAGACTTCCTTTCAGGTAAGGGCAGTCACTTTTCTGCTCAAAGGAACAACATCGTTCACGAATCTCACACGTTTCTCATCTTAACTGACAAGCATTGGATGTTAGAGGACTAGTGCCTTGTATCTGTTTCAGAAGCAGAGTTGGACTAGATATGGTCCCTATGTGTAGGAAACACAGTTCTTTTGTTCTCAGCACACTCACATTTCCTGCTGTCTTTGAGAGTCTAGAAAGCAAGAGCGTGCTTCTTGTTCTAAAGCAGAGTGTGATCAATGGATGATTACACTGCTGTGTGTTTTACTTCAGATATGGAGTTAAATCCCAGCCTCTGAGTCTTCCTACAAGCAAGAATTCCATTCAGGTAAGGGCAGTCACTTTTCTGCTCAAACTAACTACATCGTTCACGAAGCTCACACGTTTCTTATCTCAACTGACAAGCATTGGATGTTAGTGGGTCAGTGCTTTGTATCAGTTTCAGAAGCAGATTTGGACTACATATGGTCCATATGTATAGGAAACAACGTTCTTTTGTCCTGGACACACTCAGATTTCCTGCTGTATTAGAGACTCTAGAAAGCTAGAGTGTGCTTCTTGCTCTAAAGCAGAGTGTGATCCATGGATGAGAACTATGTTGTGTGTTTTCCTTCAGAAATGGACTTAAATCCCAGGCTCTGAGTCTTCCTACAAGCAAGTCTTCGTTTCAGGTAAGGGCAGTCACTTTTCTGCTCAAACGAACTACATCGTTCATCAAGCTCACACGTTTCTCATCTTAACTGACAAGTATTGGATGTTAGAGGACCAGTGCTTTGTATCAGTTTCAGAAGAAGAGTTGGACTAGATATGGTCCGTATGTGTAGGAAACACCGTTCTTTTATTCTCAGCACACTCACGTTACCTGCTGTGTTAGAGACTCTAGAAAGCAAGAGCGTACTTCTCACTCTAAAGCAGAGTGTGATCCATGGATGAGTACTATGCTATGTCTTTTACTTCAGAAATGGAGTTAAATCCCAGGCTCTGAGTCTTCCTACAAGCAAGACTTCCATTCAGATAAAGGCAGTGACATTTCTGCTCAAACTAACTACATCGTTCACGAAGCTCACACGTTTCTCATCTTAACTGACAAGCATTGGATGTTCGAGGTTCAGTGCTTTGTATCAGTTTCAGAAGCAGAGTTCGACTAGATATGGTCCTTATGTGTAGGAAACACCGTTCTTTTGTTCTCAGCAAACTCACGTTTCCTGCTGTCTTATAGACTCTAGAAAGCAAAAGCATGCTTCTTGTTCTAAAGCAGAGTGTGATCAATGGATGAGAACACTGCTGTGTGTTTCACTTCAGAAATGGAGTTAAATCCCAGGCTCTGAGTCTTCCTACAAGCAAGACTTCGTTTCAGGTAAGGGCAGTCAGTTTTCTGCTCAAACGAACCACATTGTTCACGTAGCTCACACGTTTCTCATCTTAACTGACAAGCATTGGATGTTAGAGGGTCAGTGCTTTGTATCAGTTTCAGAAGCAGATTTGGACTACATATTGTCCATATGTGTAGGAAACACCGATCTTTTGTTCTGGGCACACTCACGTTTCCTGCTGCCTTAGAGACTCTAGAAAGCAAGAGCGTGCTTCTCGCACTAAAACAGAGTGTGATCCATGGATGAGACTATGCTGTGTGTTTCACTTCAGAAATGGAGTTAAATCCCATGCTCTGTGTCTCCCTACAAGCAAGACTTCTTTTCAGGTAAGGGCAGTCACTTTTCTGCTCAAAGGAACAACATCATTCACAAAGCTCACACGTTTCTCATCTTAACTGACAAGCATTGGATATTAGAGGACTAGTGCTTTGTATCTGTTTCAGAAGCAGAGTTGGACTAGATATGGTCCGTATGTGTAGGAAACACCGTTCTTTTGTTCTCAGCACACTCACGTTTCCTGCTGTCTTTGAGAGTCTAGAAAGCAAGAGCGTGCTTCTTGTTCTAAAGCAGAGTGTGATCAATGGATGATTACACTGCTGTGTGTTTTACTTCAGAAATGGAGTTAAATCCCAGGCTCTGAGTCTTCCTACAAGCAAGAATTCCATTCAGGTAAGGGCAGTCACTTTTCTGCTCAAACTAACTACATCGTTCACGAAGCTCATACGTTTCTTATCTCAACTGACAAGTATTGGATGTTAGAGTGTCAGTGCTTTGTATCAGTTTCAGTGGCAGATTTGGACTACATATGGTCCATATGTATAGGAAACACCGTTCTTTTGTCCTGGGCACACTCAGATTTCCTGCTGTATTAGAGACACTAGAAAGCTAGAGTGTGCTTCTTGCTCTAAAGCAGAGTGTGATCCATGGATGAGAACTATGTTGTGTGTTTCCATTCAGAAATGGACTTAAATTCCAGGCTCTGTTTCTTACTACAAGCAAGACTTCATTTCAGGTAAGGGCAGTCACTTTTCAGTTCAAAGGAACTAGATCATTCACTAAGCACACATGTTTCTCATCTTAACTGACAAGCATTGGATGTTAGAGGACCAGTGCTTTGTATCAGTTTCAGAAGCAGAGTTGGACTAGATATGGTCCGTATGTGTAGGAAACACCGTTCTTTTGTTCTCAGCAAACTCACGTTTCCTGCTGTCTTAGAGACTCTAGAAAGCGCGATCGTGCTTCTTGTTCTAAAGTAGAGTGTCATCAATGGATGAGAACACTGCTGTGTGTTTCACTTCAGAAATGGAGTTAAATCCCATGCTCTGAGTCTTCCTACAAGCAAGACTTCGTTTCAGGTAAGGGCAGTCACTTTTCTGCTCAAACGAACTACATCGTTCACGAAGCTCACACGTTTCTCATCTTAACTGACAAGCATTGGATGTTAGAGGACCAGTGCATTCTATCAGTTTCAGAAGAAGATTTGGATTACATATTGTCCTTATGTGTAGGAAACACCGTTCTTTTGTTCCGGGCACACTCAGATTTCCTGCTGTATTAGAGAATCTACAAAGCAAGAGTGTGCTTCTCGCTCTAAAGCAGAGTGTGATCAATGGATGAGAACTATGCTGTGTGTTTCCCTTCAGAAATGGAGTTAAATCCCAGGATCTGAGTCTTCCTACAAGCAAGACTTCAATTCAGGTAAGGGCAGTCACTTTTCTGCTCAAACTAACTACATCGTTCACAAAGCTCACACGTTTCTCATCTTAACTGACAAGCATTGGATGTTAGACGGTCAGTGGTTTGTATCAGTTTCAGAAGCAGATTTGGACTACATATGGTCCATATGTGTAGGAAACACCGTTCTTTTGTTCTGGGCACACTCAGATTTCCTGCTGTATTAGAGACTCTAGAAAGCTAGAGTGTGCTTCTCGATCTAAAGCAGAGTGTGATCCATGGATGAGAACTATGCTGTGTGTTTCCCTTCAGAAATGGACTTAAATCCCAGGCTCTGTGTCTTACTACAAGCAAGACTTCGTTTCAGGTAAGGGCAGTCACTTTTCAGTTCAAAGGAACTACATCATTCTCAAAGCTCACACGTTTCTCATCTTAACTGACAAGCATTGGATGTTAGAGGACCAGTGCATTCTATCAGTTTCAGAAGAAGATTTGGACTACATATAGTCCGTATGTATAGGAAACACCGTTCTTTTGTTCTGGGCACACTCAGATTTCCTGCTGTCTTAGAGACTCTAGAAAGCAAGAGTGTGCTTCTTGCTCTAAAGCAGAGTGTGATCCATGGATGAGAACTATGCTGTGTGTTTCACTTCAGAAAAGGAGTTAAATCCCAGGCTCTGAGTCTTTCTACAAGCAAGACTTCAATTCAGGTAAGGGCAGTCACTTCTCTGCTCAAACGAACTACATCGTTCACGAAGCTCACACGTTTCTCATCTTAACTGACAAGCATTGGATCTTAGATGGTCAGTGCTTTGTATCAGTTTCAGAAGCAGATTTGGACTACATATGGTCCATATGTGTAGGAAACACCGTTCTTTTGTTCCGGGCACACTCAGATTTTTGCTGTATTAGAGACTCTACAAAGCAAGAGTGTGCTTCTCGCTCTAAAGCAGAGTGTGATCCATGGATGAGAACTATGCTGTGTGTTTCCCTTCAGAAATGGAGTTAAATCCCAGGCTCTGTGCTTTCCTACAAGCAAGACTTCGTTTCAGGTAAGGGCAGTCACTTTTCAGCTAAAACGAACTACATCGTTCACTGAGCTCACATGTTTCTCATCTTAACAGACAAGCATTGGATGTTAGAGGACCAATGCTTTTTATCAGTTTCAGAAGCAGAGTTGGACTAGATATGGTCCGTGTGTGTAGCAAACACCGTTCTTTTGTTCTGAGCACACTCACGTTTCCTGCTGTCTTAGAGATTCTAGAAAGCAAGAGTGTGCTTCTTGTTCTAAAGCAGAGTGTGATCAATGGATGCTACAATGCTGTGTGTTTCCCTTCAGAAATGGAGTTAAATCCCAGGCTCTGTGCTTTCCTACAAGCAAGACTTCGTTTCAGGTAAGGGCAGTCACTTTTCAGCTAAAACGAACTACATCGTTCACTGAGCTCACATGTTTCTCATCTTAACAGACAAGCATTGGATGTTAGAGGACCAGTGCTTTTTATCAGTTTCAGAAGCAGAGTTGGACTAGATATGGTCCGTGTGTGTAGCAAACACCGTTCTTTTGTTCTGAGCACACTCACGTTTCCTGCTGTCTTAGAGATTCTAGAAAGCAAGAGTGTGCTTCTTGTTCTAAAGCAGAGTGTGATCAATGGATGCTACAATGCTGTGTGTTTCACTTCAGAAATGGAGTTAAATCCCAGGCTCTGAGTCTCCCTACAAGCAAGACTTCGTTTCAGGTAAGGGCTGTCACTTTTCTGCTCAAACTAACTACATCGTTCATGAAGCTCACACATTTCTCATCTTAACTGACAAGCATTGGATGTTAGAGGGTCAGTGCTTTGTATCCGTTTCAGAAGCAGATTTGGACTACATATGGTCCATATGTGTAGGAAACACCGTTCTTTTGTTCTGGGCACACTCAGATTTCCTGCTGTATTAGAGAGTCTAGAAAGCTAGAGTGTGCTTCTCGCTCTAGAGCAGAGTGTGATCGATGGATGAGAACTATGCTGTGTGCTTCACTTCAGAAATGGAGTTATATCCCAGGCTCTGAGATTTCCTACAGGCAAGACTTCGTTTCAGGTAAGGGCAGTCACTTTTCTGCTCAAATGAACTACATCGTTCATGAAGCTCACACGTTTCTCATCTTAACTGACAAGCATTGGATGTTATATGGTCAGTGCTTTGTATCAGTTTCAGAAGCAGATTTGGACTACATATGGTCCATATGTGTAGGAAACACCGTTCTTTTGTTCCGGGAACACTCAGATTTCCTGCTGTATTAGAGACTCTACAAAGCAAGAGTGTGCTTCTCGCTCTAAAGCAGAGTGTGATCCATGGATGAGAACTATGCTGTGTGTTTCCCTTCAGAAATGGACTTAAATCCCAGGCTCTGTGTCTTACTACAAGCAAGACTTCGTTTCATGTAAGGGCAGTCACTTTTCAGTTCAAAGGAACTACATCATTCACAAAGCTCACACGTTTCTCATCTTAACTGACAAGCATTGGATGTTAGAGGACCAGTGCATTCTATCAGTTTCAGAAGAAGATTTGGACTACATATAGTCCGTATGTATAGGAAACACCGTTCTTTTGTTCTGGGCACACTCAGATTTCCTGCTGTCTTAGAGACTCTAGAAAGCAAGAGTGTGCTTCTTGCTCTAAAGCAGAGTGTGATCCATGGATGAGAACTATGCTGTGTGTTTCACTTCAGAAAAGGAGTTAAATCCCAGGCTTTGAGTCTTTCTACAAGCAAGACTTCAATTCAGGTAAGGGCAGTCACTTCTCTGCTCAAACGAACTACATCGTTCACGAAGCTCACACGTTTCTCATCTTAACTGACAAGCATTGGATCTTAGATGGTCAGTGCTTTGTATCAGTTTCAGAAGCAGATTTGGACTACATATGGTCCATATGTGTAGGAAACACCGTTCTTTTGTTCCGGGCACACTCAGATTTTTGCTGTATTAGAGACTCTACAAAGCAAGAGTGTGCTTCTCGCTCTAAAGCAGAGTGTGATCCATGGAAGAGAACTATGCTGTGTTTTTCCCTTCAGAAATGGAGTTAAATCCCAGGCTCTGTGCTTTCCTACAAGCAAGACTTCGTTTCAGGTAAGGGCAGTCACTTTTCAGCTAAAAAGAACTACATCGTTCACTGAGCTCACACGTTTCTCATCTTAACAGACAAGCATTGGATGTTAGAGGACCAGTGCTTTTTATCAGTTTCAGAAGCAGAGTTGGACTAGATATGGTCCGTGTGTGTAGCAAACACCGTTCTTTTGTTCTGGGCACACTCAGATTTCCTGCTGTATTAGAGAGTCTAGAAAGCTAGAGTGTGCTTCTCGCTCTAGAGCAGAGTGTGATCGATGGATGGGAACTATGCTGTGTGCTTCACTTCAGAAATGGAGTTATATCCCAGGCTCTGAGATTTCCTACAGGCAAGACTTCGTTTCAGGTAAGGGCAGTCACTTTTCTGCTCAAACGAACTACATCGTTCATGAAGCTCACACGTTTCTCATCTTAACTGACAAGCATTGGATGTTATATGGTCAGTGCTTTGTATCAGTTTCAGAAGCAGATTTGGACTACATATGGTCCATATGTGTAGGAAACACCGTTCTTTTGTTCCGGGAACACTCAGATTTCCTGCTGTATTAGAGACTCTACAAAGCAAGAGTGTGCTTCTCGCTCTAAAGCAGAGTGTGATCAATGGAGGAGACAATGCTGTGTGTTTCCCTTCAGAAATGGACTTAAATCCCAGGCTCTTTGTCTTACTACAAGCAAGACTTCATTTCAGGTAAGGGCAGTCACTTTTCAGCTCAAAAGAATTACATCGTTCACTGAGCTCACACGTTTCTCATCTTAACAGACAAGCATTGGATGTTAGAGGACCAGTGCATTGTATCAGTTTCAGAAGAAGATTTGGACTACATATAGTCAGTATGTGTGCGAAACACCGTTCTTTTGTTCTGGGCACAATCAGACTTCCTGATCTATTAGAGACTCTAGAAAGCAAGAGCGTGCTTCTTGCTCTAAAGCAGAGTGTGATCCATTGATGAGAACTATGCTGTATGTTTCCCTTCAGAAATGGAGTTAAATCCCAGACTCTGTGTCTTCCTACAGGCAAGACTTCGTTTCAGGTAAGGGCAGTCACTTTTCAGTTCAAAGGAACTACATCATTCACAAAGCTCACACGTTTCTCATCTTAACTGACAAGCATTGGATGTTAGAGGACCAGTGCATTCTATCAGTTTCAGAAGAAGATTTGGACTACATATAGTCCGTATGTATAGGAAACACCGTTCTTTTGTTCTGGGCACACTCAGATTTCCTGCTGTCTTAGAGACTCTAGAAAGCAAGAGTGTGCTTCTTGCTCTAAAGCAGAGTGTGATCCATGGATGAGAACTATGCTGTGTGTTTCACTTCAGAAAAGGAGTTAAATCCCAGGCTTTGAGTCTTTCTACAAGCAAGACTTCAATTCAGGTAAGGGCAGTCACTTCTCTGCTCAAACGAACTACATCGTTCACGAAGCTCACACGTTTCTCATCTTAACTGACAAGCATTGGATCTTAGATGGTCAGTGCTTTGTATCAGTTTCAGAAGCAGATTTGGACTACATATGGTCCATATGTGTAGGAAACACCGTTCTTTTGTTCCGGGCACACTCAGATTTTTGCTGTATTAGAGACTCTACAAAGCAAGAGTGTGCTTCTCGCTCTAAAGCAGAGTGTGATCCATGGAAGAGAACTATGCTGTGTGTTTCCCTTCAGAAATGGAGTTAAATCCCAGGCTCTGTGCTTTCCTACAAGCAAGACTTCGTTTCAGGTAAGGGCAGTCACTTTTCAGCTAAAAAGAACTACATCGTTCACTGAGCTCACACGTTTCTCATCTTAACAGACAAGCATTGGATGTTAGAGGACCAGTGCTTTTTATCAGTTTCAGAAGCAGAGTTGGACTAGATATGGTCCGTGTGTGTAGCAAACACCGTTCTTTTGTTCTGGGCACACTCAGATTTCCTGCTGTATTAGAGAGTCTAGAAAGCTAGAGTGTGCTTCTCGCTCTAGAGCAGAGTGTGATCGATGGATGGGAACTATGCTGTGTGCTTCACTTCAGAAATGGAGTTATATCCCAGGCTCTGAGATTTCCTACAGGCAAGACTTCGTTTCAGGTAAGGGCAGTCACTTTTCTGCTCAAACGAACTACATCGTTCATGAAGCTCACACGTTTCTCATCTTAACTGACAAGCATTGGATGTTATATGGTCAGTGCTTTGTATCAGTTTCAGAAGCAGATTTGGACTACATATGGTCCATATGTGTAGGAAACACCGTTCTTTTGTTCCGGGAACACTCAGATTTCCTGCTGTATTAGAGACTCTACAAAGCAAGAGTGTGCTTCTCGCTCTAAAGCAGAGTGTGATCAATGGAGGAGACAATGCTGTGTGTTTCCCTTCAGAAATGGACTTAAATCCCAGGCTCTTTGTCTTACTACAAGCAAGACTTCATTTCAGGTAAGGGCAGTCACTTTTCAGCTCAAAAGAATTACATCGTTCACTGAGCTCACACGTTTCTCATCTTAACAGACAAGCATTGGATGTTAGAGGACCAGTGCATTGTATCAGTTTCAGAAGAAGATTTGGACTACATATAGTCAGTATGTGTGCGAAACACCGTTCTTTTGTTCTGGGCACAATCAGACTTCCTGATCTATTAGAGACTCTAGAAAGCAAGAGCGTGCTTCTTGCTCTAAAGCAGAGTGTGATCCATTGATGAGAACTATGCTGTATGTTTCCCTTCAGAAATGGAGTTAAATCCCAGACTCTGTGTCTTCCTACAGGCAAGACTTCGTTTCAGGTAAGGGCAGTCACTTTTCAGTTCAAAGGAACTACATCATTCACAAAGCTCACACGTTTCTCATCTTAACTGACAAGCACTGGATGTTAGAGGACCAGTGCATTCTATCAGTTTCAGAAGAAGATTTGGACTACATATAGTCTGTGTGTGTAGGAAACACCGTTCTTTTGTTCTGGGCACACTCAGATTTCCTGCTGTCTTAGAGATTCTAGAAAGCAAGAGCGTGCTTCTCGCTCTAAAGCAGAGTGTGATCAATGGATGATTACACTGCTGTGTGTTTTACTTCAGAAATGGAGTTACATCCCAGGCTCTGAGTCTTCCTACAAGCAAGACTTAAATTCAGGTAAGGGCAGTCACTTTTCTGCTCAAACTAACTACATCGTTCACGAAGCTCACACATTTCTCATCTTAACTGACAAGCATTGGATGTTAGAGGACCAGTGCATTGTGTCAGTTTCAGAAGAAGATTTGGACTACATATAGTCCGTATGTGTAGGAAACACCGTTCTTTTGTTCTGGGCACAATCAGATTTCCTGCTGTATTAGATACTCTAGAAAGCAAGAGCGTGCTTCTTGCTCTAAAGCAGAGTGTGATCCATGGATGAGAACTATGCTGTGTGTTTCACTTCAGAAATTGACTTAAATCCCAGGCTCTGTGTCTTACTACAAGCAAGACTTCGTTTCAGGTAAGGGCAGTCACTTTTCTGCTCAAATGAACTACATCATTCACGAAGCTCACACGTTTCTCATCTTAATTGACAAGCATTGGATGGTAGAGGACCAGTGCTTTGTATCAGTTTCAGAAGAAGAGTTGGACTAGATATGGTCCATATGTGTAGGAAACACCGTTCTTTTGTTCTGGGCACACTCAGATTTCCTGCTGTCTTAGAGAATCTAGAAAGCAATAGCGTGCTTCTTGTTCTAAAGCAGAGTGTGATCAATGGATGAGACAATGCTGTGTGTTTCCCTTCAGAAATGGAGTTAAATCCCAGGCTCTGTGTCTTCCTACAGGCAAGACTCCGTTTCAGGTAAGGGCAGTCACTTTTCAGTTCAAAGGAACTACATCATTCACAAAGCTTACACGTTTCTCATCTTAACTGACAAGCACTGGATGTTAGAGGACCAGTGCATTCTATCAGTTTCAGAAGAAGATTTGGACTACATATAGTCCGTATGTGTAGGAAACACCGTTCTTTTGTTCTGGGCACACTCAGATTTCCTGCTGTCTTAGAGAGTCTAGAAAGCAAGAGTGTGCTTCTTGCTCTAAAGCAGAGTGTGATCCATGGATGAGAACTATGCTGTGTGCTTGACTTCAGAAATGGAGTTAAATCCCAGGCTCTGAGTCTTCCTACAGGCAAGACTTCGTTTCAGGTAAGGGCAGTCACTTTTCTGCTCAAAGGAACTACATCTTCATGAAGCTCACGCGTTTCTCATCTTAATGACAAGCAATGGATGTTAGAGGACCAGTGCATTGTATCAGTTTCAGAAGAAGATTTGGACTACATATGGTCCATAAGTGTAGGAAAGACCGTTCTTTTGTTCCGGGCACACTCAGATTTCCTGCTGTATTAGAGACTCTACAAAGCAAGGGTGTGCTTCTCGCTCTAAACAGAGTGTGATCCATGGATGAGAACTATGCTGTGTGTTTCCCTTCAGAAATGGAGTTAAATCGCAGACTCTGTGTCTTCCTACAGGCAAGACTTCGTTTCAGGTAAGGGCAGTCACTTTTCTGCTCAAAGGAACTACATCGTTCACGAACCTCACACGTTTCTCATCTTAACTGACAAGCATTGGATGTTAGAGGACCAGTGCATTGTATCAGTTTCGGAAGCAGAGTTGGACTAGATATGGTCCGTATGTGTAGGAAACACCGTTCTTTTGTTCTGGGCACAATCAGATTTCCTGCTGTATTAGATACTCTAGAAAGCAAGAGCATGCTTCTTTCTCTAAAGCAGAGTGTGATCCATCGATGAGAACTATGCTGTGTGTTTCCCTTCAGAAATGGAGTTAAATCCCAGGCTCTGTGTCTTCCTACAAGCAAGACTTCGTTTCAGGTAAGGGCAGTCACTTTTCAGCTCAAGCGAACTACATCGTTCACTGAGCTCACACATTTCTCATCTTAACAGACAAGCATTGGATGGTAGAGGACCAGTGCTTTGTATCAGTTTCAGAAGCAGAGTTGGACTAGATATGGTCCGTATGTGTAGGAAACACCGTTCTTTTGTTCTCAGCACACTCACGTTTCCTGCTGTCTTAGAGACTCTAGAAAGCAAGAGCGTGCTTCTTGTTCTAATACAGAGTGTGATCAATGGATGAGATAATGCTGTGTGTTTCACTTCATAATTGGAGTTAAATACCAGGCTCTGAGTCTCCCTACAAGCAAGACTTCGTTTCAGGTAAGGGCAGTCACTTTTTGGCTCAAAGGAACTACATCGTTCACTGAGCTCACACGTTTCTCATCTTAACAGACAAGCATTGGATGTTAGAGGACCAGTGCTTTGTATCAGTTTCAGAAGCAGAGTTGGACTAGATATGGTCCGTATGTGTAGGAAACACCGTTCTTTTCTTCTCAGCACACTCATGTTTCCTGCTGTCTTAGAGACTCTAGATAGCAAGAGCGTGCTTCTTCTTCTAAAGCAGAGTGTGATCAATGGATGAGACAATGTTGTGTGTTTCTCTTCAGAAATGTAGTTAAATCCCGTGCTCTGATTCTCCCTACAAGCAAGACTTCGTTTCAGGTAAGGGCTGTCACTTTTCTGCTCAAAGGAACTACATCCTTCACGAAGCTCACACGTTTCTCATCTTAACTGACAACCATTGGATGTTAGAGGACCAGTGCTTTGTATCAGTTTCAGAAGCAGATTAGGACTACATATGGTCCATATGTGTAGGAAACACCGTTCTTTTGTTCCGGGCACACTCAGATTTCCTGCTGTATTAGAGAATCTACAAAGCAAGAGTGTGCTTCTCGCTCTAAAGCAGAGTGTGATCAATGGATGAGAACTATGCTGTGTGTTTCCCTTCAGAAATGGAGTTAAATCCCAGGATCTGAGTCTTCCTACAAGCAAGACTTCAATTCAGGTAAGGGCAGTCACTTTTCTGCTCAAACTAACTACATCGTTCACAAAGCTCACACGTTTCTCATCTTAACTGACAAGCATTGGATGTTAGACGGTCAGTGGTTTGTATCAGTTTCAGAAGCAGATTTGGACTACATATGGTCCATATGTGTAGGAAACACCGTTCTTTTGTTCTGGGCACACTCAGATTTCCTGCTGTATTAGAGACTCTAGAAAGCTAGAGTGTGCTTCTCGATCTAAAGCAGAGTGTGATCCATGGATGAGAACTATGCTGTGTGTTTCCCTTCAGAAATAGACTTAAATCCCAGGCTCTGTGTCTTACTACAAGCAAGACTTCGTTTCATGTAAGGGCAGTCACTTTTCAGTTCAAAGGAACTACATCATTCACAAAGCTCACACGTTTCTCATCTTAACTGACAAGCATTGGATGTTAGAGGACCAGTGCATTCTATCAGTTTCAGAAGAAGATTTGGACTACATATAGTCCGTATGTATAGGAAACACCGTTCTTTTGTTCTGGGCACACTCAGATTTCCTGCTGTCTTAGAGACTCTAGAAAGCAAGAGTGTGCTTCTTGCTCTAAAGCAGAGTGTGATCCATGGATGAGAACTATGCTGTGTGTTTCACTTCAGAAAAGGAGTTAAATCCCAGGCTCTGAGTCTTTCTACAAGCAAGACTTCAATTCAGGTAAGGGCAGTCACTTCTCTGCTCAAACGAACTACATCGTTCACGAAGCTCACACGTTTCTCATCTTAACTGACAAGCATTGGATCTTAGATGGTCAGTGCTTTGTATCAGTTTCAGAAGCAGATTTGGACTACATATGGTCCATATGTGTAGGAAACACCGTTCTTTTGTTCCGGGCACACTCAGATTTTTGCTGTATTAGAGACTCTACAAAGCAAGAGTGTGCTTCTCGCTCTAAAGCAGAGTGTGATCCATGGATGAGAACTATGCTGTGTGTTTCCCTTCAGAAATGGAGTTAAATCCCAGGCTCTGTGCTTTCCTACAAGCAAGACTTCGTTTCAGGTAAGGGCAGTCACTTTTCAGCTAAAACGAACTACATCGTTCACTGAGCTCACATGTTTCTCATCTTAACAGACAAGCATTGGATGATAGAGGACCAGTGCTTTTTATCAGTTTCAGAAGCAGAGTTGGACTAGATATGGTCCGTGTGTGTAGCAAACACCGTTCTTTTGTTCTGAGCACACTCACGTTTCCTGCTGTCTTAGAGATTCTAGAAAGCAAGAGTGTGCTTCTTGTTCTAAAGCAGAGTGTGATCAATGGATGCTACAATGCTGTGTGTTTCCCTTCAGAAATGGAGTTAAATCCCAGGCTCTGTGCTTTCCTACAAGCAAGACTTCGTTTCAGGTAAGGGCAGTCACTTTTCAGCTAAAACGAACTACATCGTTCACTGAGCTCACATGTTTCTCATCTTAACAGACAAGCATTGGATGTTAGAGGACCAGTGCTTTTTATCAGTTTCAGAAGCAGAGTTGGACTAGATATGGTCCGTGTGTGTAGCAAACACCGTTCTTTTGTTCTGAGCACACTCACGTTTCCTGCTGTCTTAGAGATTCTAGAAAGCAAGAGTGTGCTTCTTGTTCTAAAGCAGAGTGTGATCAATGGATGCTACAATGCTGTGTGTTTCACTTCAGAAATGGAGTTAAATCCCAGGCTCTGAGTCTCCCTACAAGCAAGACTTCGTTTCAGGTAAGGGCTGTCACTTTTCTGCTCAAACTAACTACATCGTTCATGAAGCTCACACATTTCTCATCTTAACTGACAAGCATTGGATGTTAGAGGGTCAGTGCTTTGTATCCGTTTCAGAAGCAGATTTGGACTACATATGGTCCATATGTGTAGGAAACACCGTTCTTTTGTTCTGGGCACACTCAGATTTCCTGCTGTATTAGAGAGTCTAGAAAGCTAGAGTGTGCTTCTCGCTCTAGAGCAGAGTGTGATCGATGGATGAGAACTATGCTGTGTGCTTCACTTCAGAAATGGAGTTATATCCCAGGCTCTGAGATTTCCTACAGGCAAGACTTCGTTTCAGGTAAGGGCAGTCACTTTTCTGCTCAAATGAACTACATCGTTCATGAAGCTCACACGTTTCTCATCTTAACTGACAAGCATTGGATGTTATATGGTCAGTGCTTTGTATCAGTTTCAGAAGCAGATTTGGACTACATATGGTCCATATGTGTAGGAAACACCGTTCTTTTGTTCTGGGAACACTCAGATTTCCTGCTGTATTAGAGACTCTACAAAGCAAGAGTGTGCTTCTCGCTCTAAAGCAGAGTGTGATCCATGGATGAGAACTATGCTGTGTGTTTCCCTTCAGAAATGGACTTAAATCCCAGGCTCTGTGTCTTACTACAAGCAAGACTTCGTTTCATGTAAGGGCAGTCACTTTTCAGTTCAAAGGAACTACATCATTCACAAAGCTCACACGTTTCTCATCTTAACTGACAAGCATTGGATGTTAGAGGACCAGTGCATTCTATCAGTTTCAGAAGAAGATTTGGACTACATATAGTCCGTATGTATAGGAAACACCGTTCTTTTGTTCTGGGCACACTCAGATTTCCTGCTGTCTTAGAGACTCTAGAAAGCAAGAGTGTGCTTCTTGCTCTAAAGCAGAGTGTGATCCATGGATGAGAACTATGCTGTGTGTTTCACTTCAGAAAAGGAGTTAAATCCCAGGCTCTGAGTCTTTCTACAAGCAAGACTTCAATTCAGGTAAGGGCAGTCACTTCTCTGCTCAAACGAACTACATCGTTCACGAAGCTCACACGTTTCTCATCTTAACTGACAAGCATTGGATCTTAGATGGTCAGTGCTTTGTATCAGTTTCAGAAGCAGATTTGGACTACATATGGTCCATATGTGTAGGAAACACCGTTCTTTTGTTCCGGGCACACTCAGATTTTTGCTGTATTAGAGACTCTACAAAGCAAGAGTGTGCTTCTCGCTCTAAAGCAGAGTGTGATCCATGGAAGAGAACTATGCTGTGTGTTTCCCTTCAGAAATGGAGTTAAATCCCAGGCTCTGTGCTTTCCTACAAGCAAGACTTCGTTTCAGGTAAGGGCAGTCACTTTTCAGCTAAAAAGAACTACATCGTTCACTGAGCTCACACGTTTCTCATCTTAACAGACAAGCATTGGATGTTAGAGGACCAGTGCTTTTTATCAGTTTCAGAAGCAGAGTTGGACTAGATATGGTCCGTGTGTGTAGCAAACACCGTTCTTTTGTTCTGGGCACACTCAGATTTCCTGCTGTATTAGAGAGTCTAGAAAGCTAGAGTGTGCTTCTCGCTCTAGAGCAGAGTGTGATCGATGGATGGGAACTATGCTGTGTGCTTCACTTCAGAAATGGAGTTATATCCCAGGCTCTGAGATTTCCTACAGGCAAGACTTCGTTTCAGGTAAGGATAGTCACTTTTCTGCTCAAACGAACTACATCGTTCATGAAGCTCACACGTTTCTCATCTTAACTGACAAGCATTGGATGTTATATGGTCAGTGCTTTGTATCAGTTTCAGAAGCAGATTTGGACTACATATGGTCCATATGTGTAGGAAACACCGTTCTTTTGTTCCGGGAACACTCAGATTTCCTGCTGTATTAGAGACTCTACAAAGCAAGAGTGTGCTTCTCGCTCTAAAGCAGAGTGTGATCCATGGATGAGAACTATGCTGTGTGTTTCCCTTCAGAAATGGACTTAAATCCCAGGCTCTTTGTCTTACTACAAGCAAGACTTCGTTTCAGGTAAGGGCAGTCACTTTTCTGCTCAAATGAACTACATCATTCACGAAGCTCACTCGTTTCTCATCTTAATTGACAAGCATTGGATGTTAGAGGACCAGTGCTTTGTATCAGTTTCAGAAGAAGAGTTGGACTAGATATGGTCCATATGTGTAGGAAACACCGTTCTTTTGTTCTGGGCACACTCAGATTTCCTGATGTCTTAGAGAATCTACAAAGCAATAGCGTGCTTCTTGTTCTAAAGCAGAGTGTGATCAATGGAGGAGACAATGCTGTGTGTTTCACTTCAGAAATGGAGTTAAATCCCAGGCTCTGTGTCTTCCTACAGGCAAGACTTCATTTCAGGTAAGGGCAGTCACTTTTCAGCTCAAAAGAATTACATCGTTCACTGAGCTCACACGTTTCTCATCTTAACAGACAAGCATTGGATGTTAGAGGACCAGTGCATTGTATCAGTTTCAGAAGAAGATTTGGACTACATATAGTCAGTATGTGTGCGAAACACCGTTCTTTTGTTCTGGGCACAATCAGACTTCCTGATCTATTAGAGACTCTAGAAAGCAAGAGCGTGCTTCTTGCTCTAAAGCAGAGTGTGATCCATTGATGAGAACTATGCTGTATGTTTCCCTTCAGAAATGGAGTTAAATCCCAGACTCTGTGTCTTCCTACAGGCAAGACTTCGTTTCAGGTAAGGGCAGTCACTTTTCAGTTCAAAGGAACTACATCATTCACAAAGCTCACACGTTTCTCATCTTAACTGACAAGCACTGGATGTTAGAGGACCAGTGCATTCTATCAGTTTCAGAAGAAGATTTGGACTACATATAGTCTGTGTGTGTAGGAAACACCGTTCTTTTGTTCTGGGCACACTCAGATTTCCTGCTGTCTTAGAGATTCTAGAAAGCAAGAGCGTGCTTCTCGCTCTAAAGCAGAGTGTGATCAATGGATGATTACACTGCTGTGTGTTTTACTTCAGAAATGGAGTTACATCCCAGGCTCTGAGTCTTCCTACAAGCAAGACTTAAATTCAGGTAAGGGCAGTCACTTTTCTGCTCAAACTAACTACATCGTTCACGAAGCTCACACATTTCTCATCTTAACTGACAAGCATTGGATGTTAGAGGACCAGTGCATTGTGTCAGTTTCAGAAGAAGATTTGGACTACATATAGTCCGTATGTGTAGGAAACACCGTTCTTTTGTTCTGGGCACAATCAGATTTCCTGCTGTATTAGATACTCTAGAAAGCAAGAGCGTGCTTCTTGCTCTAAAGCAGAGTGTGATCCATGGATGAGAACTATGCTGTGTGTTTCACTTCAGAAATTGACTTAAATCCCAGGCTCTGTGTCTTACTACAAGCAAGACTTCGTTTCAGGTAAGGGCAGTCACTTTTCTGCTCAAATGAACTACATCATTCACGAAGCTCACACGTTTCTCATCTTAATTGACAAGCATTGGATGGTAGAGGACCAGTGCTTTGTATCAGTTTCAGAAGAAGAGTTGGACTAGATATGGTCCATATGTGTAGGAAACACCGTTCTTTTGTTCTGGGCACACTCAGATTTCCTGCTGTCTTAGAGAATCTAGAAAGCAATAGCGTGCTTCTTGTTCTAAAGCAGAGTGTGATCAATGGATGAGACAATGCTGTGTGTTTCCCTTCAGAAATGGAGTTAAATCCCAGGCTCTGTGTCTTCCTACAGGCAAGAATCCGTTTCAGGTAAGGGCAGTCACTTTTCAGTTCAAAGGAACTACATCATTCACAAAGCTCACACGTTTCTCATCTTAACTGACAAGCACTGGATGTTAGAGGACCAGTGCATTCTATCAGTTTCAGAAGAAGATTTGGACTACATATAGTCCGTATGTGTAGGAAACACCGTTCTTTTGTTCTGGGCACACTCAGATTTCCTGCTGTCTTAGAGAGTCTAGAAAGCAAGAGTGTGCTTCTTGCTCTAAAGCAGAGTGTGATCCATGGATGAGAACTATGCTGTGTGCTTGACTTCAGAAATGGAGTTAAATCCCAGGCTCTGAGTCTTCCTACAGGCAAGACTTCGTTTCAGGTAAGGGCAGTCACTTTTCTGCTCAAAGGAACTACATCTTCATGAAGCTCACGCGTTTCTCATCTTAATGACAAGCAATGGATGTTAGAGGACCAGTGCATTGTATCAGTTTCAGAAGAAGATTTGGACTACATATGGTCCATAAGTGTAGGAAAGACCGTTCTTTTGTTCCGGGCACACTCAGATTTCCTGCTGTATTAGAGACTCTACAAAGCAAGGGTGTGCTTCTCGCTCTAAACAGAGTGTGATCCATGGATGAGAACTATGCTGTGTGTTTCCCTTCAGAAATGGAGTTAAATCGCAGACTCTGTGTCTTCCTACAGGCAAGACTTCGTTTCAGGTAAGGGCAGTCACTTTTCTGCTCAAAGGAACTACATCGTTCACGAACCTCACACGTTTCTCATCTTAACTGACAAGCATTGGATGTTAGAGGACCAGTGCATTGTATCAGTTTTGGAAGCAGAGTTGGACTAGATATGGTCCGTATGTGTAGGAAACACCGTTCTTTTGTTCTGGGCACAATCAGATTTCCTGCTGTATTAGATACTCTAGAAAGCAAGAGCGTGCTTCTTTCTCTAAAGCAGAGTGTGATCCATCGATGAGAACTATGCTGTGTGTTTCCCTTCAGAAATGGAGTTAAATCCCAGGCTCTGTGTCTTCTACAAGCAAGACTTCGTTTCAGGTAAGGGCAGTCACTTTTCAGCTCAAGCGAACTACATCGTTCACTGAGCTCACACATTTCTCATCTTAACAGACAAGCATTGGATGGTAGAGGACCAGTGCTTTGTATCAGTTTCAGAAGCAGAGTTGGACTAGATATGGTCCGTATGTGTAGGAAACACCGTTCTTTTGTTCTCAGCACACTCACGTTTCCTGCTGTCTTAGAGACTCTAGAAAGCAAGAGCGTGCTTCTTGTTCTAATACAGAGTGTGATCAATGGATGAGATAATGCTGTGTGTTTCACTTCATAATTGGAGTTAAATACCAGGCTCTGAGTCTCCCTACAAGCAAGACTTCGTTTCAGGTAAGGGCAGTCACTTTTCTGCTCAAAGGAACTACATCATTCACGAAGCTCACATGTTTCTCATCTTAACTGACAAGCATTGGATATTAGAGGACCAGTGCATTGTATCAGTTTCAGAAGAAGATTAGCACTACATATAGTCCGTATGTGTAGGAAACACCGTTCTATTGTTCTGGGCACAATCAGATTTCCTGCTGCATTCGAGACTCTAGAAAGCAAGAGTGTGCTTCTTGCTCTAAAGCAGAGTGTGATCCATGGATGAGAACTATGCTGTGAGTTTCCCTTCAGAAATGGAGTTAAATCCCAGGCTTTGAGTCTTCCTACAAGCAAGACTTAAATTCAGGTAAGGGCTGTCACTTTTCTGCTCAAACTAACTACATCGTTCATGAAGCTCACACATTTCTCATCTTAACTGACAAGCATTGGATGTTAGAGGGTCAGTGCCTTGTATCAGTTTCAGAAGCAGATTTGGACTACATATGGTCCATATGTGTAGGAAACACCGTTCTTTTGTTCTGGGCACACTCAGATTTCCTGCTGTATTAGAGAGTCTAGAAAGCTAGAGTGTGCTTCTCGCTCTAGAGCAGAGTGTGATCCATGGATGAGAACTATGCTGTGTTTCCCTTCAGAAATGGACTTAAATCCCAGGCTCTGTGTCTTACTACAAGCAAGACTTCGTTTCAGGTAAGGGCAGTCACTTTTCAGTTCAAAGGAACTACATCATTCACGAAGCTCACAGGTTTCTCATCTTAATTGACAAGCACTGGATGTTAGAGGACCAGTGCATTCTATCAGTTTCAGAAAAAGATTTGGACTACATATAGTCCGTATGTGTAGGAAACACCGTTCTTTTGTTCTGGGCACACTCAGATTTCCTGCTGTCTTAGAGAATCTAGAAAGCAATAGCGTGCTTCTTGTTCTAAAGCAGAGTGTGATCAATGGATGAGACAATGCTGTGTGTTTCACTTCAGAAATGGAGTTAAATCCCAGGCTCTGTGTCTTCCTACAGGCAAGACTTCGTTTCAGGTAAGGGCAGTCACTTTTCAGCTCAAACTAACTACATCGTTCACTGAGCTCACACGTTTCTCATCTTAACAGACAAGCATTGGATGTTTGAGGACCAGTGCATTGTATCAGTTTCAGAAGAAGATTTGGACTACATATAGTCAGTATGTGTGGGAAACACCGTTCTTTTGTTCTGGGCACAATCAGACTTCCTGCTCTATTAGAGACTCTAGAAAGCAAGAGCGTGCTTCTGGCTCTAAAGCAGAGTGTGATCCATTGATGAGAACTATGCTGTATGTTTCCCTTCAGAAATGGAGTTAAATCCCAGACTCTGTGTCTTCCTACAGGCAAGACTTCGTTTCAGGTAAGGGCAGTCACTTTTCAGTTCAAAGGAACTACATCATTCACAAAGCTCACACGTTTCTCATCTTAACTGACAAGCACTGGATGTTAGAGGACCAGTGCATTCTATCAGTTTCAGAAGAAGATTTGGACTACATATATTCTGTGTGTGTAGGAAACACCGTTCTTTTGTTCTGGGCACACTCAGATTTCCTGCTGTCTTAGAGACTCTAGAAAGCAAGAGCGTGCTTCTCGCTCTAAAGCAGAGTGTGATCAATGGATGATTACACTGCTGTGTGTTTTACTTCAGAAATGGAGTTACATCCCAGGCTCTGAGTCTTCCTACAAGCAAGACTTAAATTCAGGTAAGGGCAGTCACTTTTCTGCTCAAACTAACTACATCGTTCACGAAGCTCACACATTTCTCATCTTAACTGACAAGCATTGGATGTTAGAGGACCAGTGCATTGTGTCAGTTTCAGAAGAAGATTTGGACTACATATAGTCCGTATGTGTAGGAAACACCGTTCTTTTGTTCTGGGCACAATCAGATTTCCTGCTGTATTAGATACTCTAGAAAGCAAGAGCGTGCTTCTTGCTCTAAAGCAGAGTGTGATCCATGGATGAGAACTATGCTGTGTGTTTCACTTCAGAAATTGACTTAAATCCCAGGCTCTGTGTCTTACTACAAGCAAGACTTCGTTTCAGGTAAGGGCAGTCACTTTTCTGCTCAAATGAACTACATCATTCACGAAGCTCACACGTTTCTCATCTTAATTGACAAGCATTGGATGGTAGAGGACCAGTGCTTTGTATCAGTTTCAGAAGAAGAGTTGGACTAGATATGGTCCATATGTGTAGGAAACACCGTTCTTTTGTTCTGGGCACACTCAGATTTCCTGCTCTCTTAGAGAATCTAGAAAGCAATAGCGTGCTTCTTGTTCTAAAGCAGAGTGTGATCAATGGATGAGACAATGCTGTGTGTTTCCCTTCAGAAATGGAGTTAAATCCCAGGCTCTGTGTCTTCCTACAGGCAAGACTCCGTTTCAGGTAAGGGCAGTCACTTTTCAGTTCAAAGGAACTACATCATTCACAAAGCTCACACGTTTCTCATCTTAACTGACAAGCACTGGATGTTAGAGGACCAGTGCATTCTATCAGTTTCAGAAGAAGATTTGGACTACATATAGTCCGTATGTGTAGGAAACACCGTTCTTTTGTTCTGGGCACACTCAGATTTCCTGCTGTCTTAGAGAGTCTAGAAAGCAAGAGTGTGCTTCTTGCTCTAAAGCAGAGTGTGATCCATGGATGAGAACTATGCTGTGTGCTTGACTTCAGAAATGGAGTTAAATCCCAGGCTCTGAGTCTTCCTACAGGCAAGACTTCGTTTCAGGTAAGGGCAGTCACTTTTCTGCTCAAAGGAACTACATCTTCATGAAGCTCACGCGTTTCTCATCTTAACTGACAAGCAATGGATGTTAGAGGACCAGTGCATTGTATCAGTTTCAGAAGAAGATTTGGACTACATATGGTCCATAAGTGTAGGAAAGACCGTTCTTTTGTTCCGGGCACACTCAGATTTCCTGCTGTATTAGAGACTCTACAAAGCAAGGGTGTGCTTCTCGCTCTAAACAGAGTGTGATCCATGGATGAGAACTATGCTGTGTGTTTCCCTTCAGAAATGGAGTTAAATCGCAGACTCTGTGTCTTCCTACAGGCAAGACTTCGTTTCAGGTAAGGGCAGTCACTTTTCTGCTCAAAGGAACTACATCATTCACGAACCTCACACGTTTCTCATCTTAACTGACAAGCATTGGATGGTAGAGGACCAGTGCTTTGTATCAGTTTCAGAAGCAGAGTTGGACTAGATATGGTCCGTATGTGTAGGAAACACCGTTCTTTTGTTCTCAGCACACTCACGTTTCCTGCTGTCTTAGAGACTCTAGAAAGCAAGAGCGTGCTTCTTGTTCTAATGCAGAGTGTGATCAATGGATGAGATAATGCTGTGTGTTTCACTTCATAATTGGAGTTAAATACCAGGCTCTGAGTCTCCCTACAAGCAAGACTTCGTTTCAGGTAAGGGCAGTCACTTTTCTGCTCAAAGGAACTACATCATTCACGAAGCTCACATGTTTCTCATCTTAACTGACAAGCATTGGATATTAGAGGACCAGTGCATTGTATCAGTTTCAGAAGAAGATTAGCACTACATATAGTCCGTATGTGTAGGAAACACCGTTCTATTGTTCTGGGCACAATCAGATTTCCTGCTGCATTCGAGACTCTAGAAAGCAAGAGTGTGCTTCTTGCTCTAAAGCAGAGTGTGATCCATGGATGAGAACTATGCTGTGAGTTTCCCTTCAGAAATGGAGTTAAATCCCAGGCTTTGAGTCTTCCTACAAGCAAGACTTAAATTCAGGTAAGGGCTGTCACTTTTCTGCTCAAACTAACTACATCGTTCATGAAGCTCACACATTTCTCATCTTAACTGACAAGCATTGGATGTTAGAGGGTCAGTGCCTTGTATCAGTTTCAGAAGCAGATTTGGACTACATATGGTCCATATGTGTAGGAAACACCGTTCTTTTGTTCTGGGCACACTCAGATTTCCTGCTGTATTAGAGAGTCTAGAAAGCTAGAGTGTGCTTCTCGCTCTAGAGCAGAGTGTGATCCATGGATGAGAACTATGCTGTGTTTCCCTTCAGAAATGGACTTAAATCCCAGGCTCTGTGTCTTACTACAAGCAAGACTTCGTTTCAGGTAAGGGCAGTCACTTTTCAGTTCAAAGGAACTACATCATTCACGAAGCTCACAGGTTTCTCATCTTAATTGACAAGCACTGGATGTTAGAGGACCAGTGCATTCTATCAGTTTCAGAAGTAGATTTGGACTACATATAGTCCGTATGTGTAGGAAACACCGTTCTTTTGTTCTGGGCACACTCAGATTTCCTGCTGTCTTAGAGAATCTAGAAAGCAATAGCGTGCTTCTTGTTCTAAAGCAGAGTGTGATCAATGGATGAGACAATGCTGTGTGTTTCACTTCAGAAATGGAGTTAAATCCCAGGCTCTGTGTCTTCCTACAGGCAAGACTTCATTTCAGGTAAGGGCAGTCACTTTTCAGCTCAAACTAACTACATCGTTCACTGAGCTCACACGTTTCTCATCTTAACAGACAAGCATTGGATGTTAGAGGACCAGTGCATTGTATCAGTTTCAGAAGAAGATTTGGACTACATATAGTCAGTATGTGTGGGAAACACCGTTCTTTTGTTCTGGGCACAATCAGACTTCCTGCTCTATTAGAGACTCTAGAAAGCAAGAGAGTGCTTCTTGCTCTAAAGCAGAGTGTGATCCATTGATGAGAACTATGCTGTATGTTTCCCTTCAGAAATGGAGTTAAATCCCAGACTCTGTGTCTTCCTACAGGCAAGACTTCGTTTCAGGTAAGGGCAGTCACTTTTCAGTTCAAAGGAACTACATCATTCACAAAGCTCACACGTTTCTCATCTTAACTGACAAGCACTGGATGTTAGAGGACCAGTGCATTCTATCAGTTTCAGAAGAAGATTTGGACTACATATATTCTGTGTGTGTAGGAAACACCGTTCTTTTGTTCTGGGCACACTCAGATTTCCTGCTGTCTTAGAGACTCTAGAAAGCAAGAGCGTGCTTCTCGCTCTAAAGCAGAGTGTGATCAATGGATGATTACACTGCTGTGTGTTTTACTTCAGAAATGGAGTTACATCCCAGGCTCTGAGTCTTCCTACAAGCAAGACTTAAATTCAGGTAAGGGCAGTCACTTTTCTGCTCAAACTAACTACATCCTTCACGAAGCTCACACATTTCTCATCTTAACTGACAAGCATTGGATGTTAGAGGACCAGTGCATTGTGTCAGTTTCAGAAGAAGATTTGGACTACATATAGTCCGTATGTGTAGGAAACACCGTTCTTTTGTTCTGGGCACAATCAGATTTCCTGCTCTATTAGAGACTCTAGAAAGCAAGAGCGTGCTTCTTGCTCTAAAGCAGAGTGTGATCCATTGATGAGAACTATGCTGTATGTTTCCCTTCAGAAATGGAGTTAAATCCCAGACTCTGTGTCTTCCTACAGGCAAGACTTCGTTTCAGGTAAGGGCAGTCACTTTTCAGTTCAAAGGAACTACATCATTCACAAAGCTCACACGTTTCTCATCTTAACTGACAAGCACTGGATGTTAGAGGACCAGTGCATTCTATCAGTTTCAGAAGAAGATTTGGACTACATATATTCTGTGTGTGTAGGAAACACCGTTCTTTTGTTCTGGGCACACTCAGATTTCCTGCTGTCTTAGAGACTCTAGAAAGCAAGAGCGTGCTTCTCGCTCTAAAGCAGAGTGTGATCAATGGATGATTACACTGCTGTGTGTTTTACTTCAGAAATGGAGTTACATCCCAGGCTCTGAGTCTTCCTACCAGCAAGACTTAAATTCAGGTAAGGGCAGTCACTTTTCTGCTCAAACTAACTACATCGTTCACGAAGCTCACACATTTCTCATCTTAACTGACAAGCATTGGATGTTAGAGGACCAGTGCATTGTGTCAGTTTCAGAAGAAGATTTGGACTACATATAGTCCGTATGTGTAGGAAACACCGTTCTTTTGTTCTGGGCACAATCAGATTTCCTGCTCTATTAGAGACTCTAGAAAGCAAGAGCGTGCTTCTTGCTCTAAAGCAGAGTGTGATCCATTGATGAGAACTATGCTGTATGTTTCCCTTCAGAAATGGAGTTAAATCCCAGACTCTGTGTCTTCCTACAGGCAAGACTTCGTTTCAGGTAAGGGCAGTCACTTTTCAGTTCAAAGGAACTACATCATTCACAAAGCTCACACGTTTCTCATCTTAACTGACAAGCACTGGATGTTAGAGGACCAGTGCATTCTATCAGTTTCAGAAGCAGATTTGGACTACATATGGTCCATATGTGTAGGAAACACCGTTCTTTTGTTCCGGGCACACTCAGATTTCCTGCTGTCTTAGAGAGTCTAGAAAGCAAGAGTGTGCTTCTTGCTCTAAAGCAGAGTGTGATCCATGGATGAGAACTATGCTGTGTGCTTGACTTCAGAAACGGAGTTAAATCCCAGGCTCTGTATCTTACTACAAGCAAGACTTCGTTTCAGGTAAGGGCAGTCACTTTTCTGCTCAAAGGAACTACATCTTCATGAAGCTCACGCGTTTCTCATCTTAACTGACAAGCAATGGATGTTAGATGGTCAGTGCTTTTTATCAGTTTCAGAAGAAGAGTTGGACTAGATATGGTCCATATGTGTAGGAAACACCGTTCTTTTGTTCTGGGCACACTCAGATTTCCTGCTGTCTTAGAGATTCTAGAAAGCAAGAGCGTGCTTCTCGCTCTAAAGCAGAGTGTGATCAATGGATGATTACACTGCTGTGTGTTTTACTTCAGAAATGGAGTTACATCCCAGGCTCTGAGTCTTCCTACAAGCAAGACTTAAATTCAGGTAAGGGCAGTCACTTTTCTGCTCAAACTAACTACATCGTTCACGAAGCTCACACATTTCTCATCTTAACTGACAAGCATTGGATGTTAGAGGACCAGTGCATTGTGTCAGTTTCAGAAGAAGATTTGGACTACATATAGTCCGTATGTGTAGGAAACACCGTTCTTTTGTTCTGGGCACAATCAGATTTCCTGCTGTATTAGATACTCTAGAAAGCAAGAGCGTGCTTCTTGCTCTAAAGCAGAGTGTGATCCATGGATGAGAACTATGCTGTGTGTTTCACTTCAGAAATTGACTTAAATCCCAGGCTCTGTGTCTTACTACAAGCAAGACTTCGTTTCAGGTAAGGGCAGTCACTTTTCTGCTCAAATGAACTACATCGTTCACGAAGCTCACACATTTCTCATCTTAACTGACAAGCATTGGATGTTAGAGGACCAGTGCATTGTGTCAGTTTCAGAAGAAGATTTGGACTACATATAGTCCGTATGTGTAGGAAACACCGTTCTTTTGTTCTGGGCACACTCAGATTTCCTGCTCTATTAGAGACTCTAGAAAGCAAGAGCGTGCTTCTTGCTCTAAAGCAGAGTGTGATCCATTGATGAGAACTATGCTGTATGTTTCCCTTCAGAAATGGAGTTAAATCCTAGACTCTGTGTCTTCCTACAGGCAAGACTTCGTTTCAGGTAAGGGCAGTCACTTTTCAGTTCAAAGGAACTACATCATTCACAAAGCCCACACGTTTCTCATCTTAACTGACAAGCACTGGATGTTAGAGGACCAGTGCATTCTATCAGTTTCAGAAGCAGATTTGGACTACATATGGTCCATATGTGTAGGAAACACCGTTCTTTTGTTCCGGGCACACTCAGATTTCCTGCTGTATTAGAGACTCTACAAAGCAAGAGTGTGCTTCTCACTCTAAAGCAGAGTGTGATCCATGGATGAGAACTATGCTTTGTGTTTCCCTTCAGAAATGGACTTAAATCCCAGGCTCTGTATCTTACTACACGCAAGACTTCGTTTCAGGTAAGGGCAGTCACTTTTCTGCTCAAATGAACTACATCATTCACGAAGCTCACAGGTTTCTCATCTTAATTGACAAGCATTGGATGTTAGAGGACCAGTGCTTTGTATCAGTTTCAGAAGAAGAGTTGGACTAGATATGGTCCATATGTGTAGGAAACACCGTTCTTTTGTTCTGGGCACACTCAGATTTCCTGCTGTCTTAGAGAATCTAGAAAGCAATAGCGTGCTTCTTGTTCTAAAGCAGAGTGTGATCAATGGATGAGACAATGCTGTGTGTTTCCCTTCAGAAATGGAGTTAAATCCCAGGCTCTGTGTCTTCCTACAGGCAAGACTTCGTTTCAGGTAAGGGCTGTCACTTTTCAGCTCAAAAGAACTACATCGTTCACTGAGCTCACACGTTTCTCATCTTAACAGACAAGCATTGGATGTTAGAGGACCAGTGCATTGTATGAGTTTCAGAAGAAGATTTGGACTACATATAGTCAGTATGTGTGGGAAACACCGTTCTTTTGTTCTGGGCACAATCAGACTTCCTTCTCTATTAGAGACTCTAGAAAGCAATAGCGTGCTTCTTGCTCTAAAGCAGAGTGTGATCCATTGATGAGAACTATGCTGTATGTTTCCCTTCAGAAATGGAGTTAAATCCCAGACTCTGTGTCTTCCTACAGGCAAGACTTCGTTTAGGTAAGGGCAGTCACTTTTCAGTTCAAAGGAACTACATCATTCACAAAGCTCACACGTTTCTCATCTTAACTGACAAGCACTGGATGTTAGAGGACCAGTGCATTGTATGAGTTTCAGAAGAAGATTTGGACTACATATAGTCTGTGTGTGTAGGAAACACCGTTCTTTTGTTCTGGGCACACTCAGATTTCCTGCTGTCTTAGAGATTCTAGAAAGCAAGAGCATGCTTCTCGCTCTAAAGCAGAGTGTGATCATTGGATGATTACACTGCTGTGTGTTTTACTTCAGAAATGGAGTTACATCCCAGGCTCTGAGTCTTCCTACAAGCAAGACTTAAATTCAGGTAAGGGCAGTCACTTTTCTGCTCAAACTAACTACATCGTTCACGAAGCTCACACATTTCTCATCTTAACTGACAAGCATTGGATGTTAGAGGACCAGTGCATTGTGTCAGTTTCAGAAGAAGATTTGGACTACATATAGTCCGTATGTGTAGGAAACACCGTTCTTTTGTTCTGGGCACAATCAGATTTCCTGCTGTATTAGATACTCTAGAAAGCAAGAGCGTGCTTCTTGCTCTAAAGCAGAGTGTGATCCATGGATGAGAACTATGCTGTGTGTTTCACTTCAGAAATTGACTTAAATCCCAGGCTCTGTGTCTTACTACAAGCAAGACTTCGTTTCAGGTAAGGGCAGTCACTTTTCTGCTCAAATGAACTACATCATTCACGAAGCTCACACGTTTCTCATCTTAATTGACAAGCATTGGATGGTAGAGGACCAGTGCTTTGTATCAGTTTCAGAAGAAGAGTTGGACTAGATATGGTCCATATGTGTAGGAAACACCGTTCTTTTGTTCTGGGCACACTCAGATTTCCTGCTGTCTTAGAGAATCTAGAAAGCAATAGCGTGCTTCTTGTTCTAAAGCAGAGTGTGATCAATGGATGAGACAATGCTGTGTGTTTCACTTCAGAAATGGAGTTAAATCCCAGGCTCTGTGTCTTCCTACAGGCAAGACTTCGTTTCAGGTAAGGGCAGTCACTTTTCAGCTCAAAAGAACTACATCGTTCACTGAGCTCACACGTTTCTCATCTTAACAGACAAGCATTGGATGTTAGAGGACCAGTGCATTGTATGAGTTTCAGAAGAAGATTTGGACTACATATAGTCAGTATGTGTGGGAAACACCGTTCTTTTGTTCTGGGCACAATCAGACTTCCTGCTCTATTAGAGACTCTAGAAAGCAATAGCGTGCTTCTTGCTCTAAAGCAGAGTGTGATCCATTGATGAGAACTATGCTGTATGTTTCCCTTCAGAAATGGAGTTAAATCCCAGACTCTGTGTCTTCCTACAGGCAAGACTTCGTTTAGGTAAGGGCAGTCACTTTTCAGTTCAAAGGAACTACATCATTCACAAAGCTCACACGTTTCTCATCTTAACTGACAAGCCCTGGATGTTAGAGGACCAGTGCATTGTATGAGTTTCAGAAGAAGATTTGGACTACATATAGTCTGTGTGTGTAGGAAACACCGTTCTTTTGTTCTGGGCACACTCAGATTTCCTGCTGTCTTAGAGATTCTAGAAAGCAAGAGCGTGCTTCTCGCTCTAAAGCAGAGTGTGATCAATGGATGATTACACTGCTGTGTGTTTTACTTCAGAAATGGAGTTACATCCCAGGCTCTGAGTCTTCCTACAAGCAAGACTTAAATTCAGGTAAGGGCAGTCACTTTTCTGCTCAAACTAACTACATCGTTCACGAAGCTCACACATTTCTCATCTTAACTGACAAGCATTGGATGTTAGAGGACCAGTGCATTGTGTCAGTTTCAGAAGAAGATTTGGACTACATATAGTCCGTATGTGTAGGAAACACCGTTCTTTTGTTCTGGGCACACTCAGATTTCCTGCTGTCTTAGAGACTCTAGAAATCAAGAGCGTGCTTCTTGCTCTAAAGCAGAGTGTGATCCATGGATGAGAACTATGCTGTGTGTTTCACTTCAGAAATTGACTTAAATCCCAGGCTCTGTGTCTTACTACAAGCAAGACTTCGTTTCAGGTAAGGGCAGTCACTTTTCTGCTCAAATGAACTACATCATTCACGAAGCTCACACGTTTCTCATCTTAATTGACAAGCATTGGATGGTAGAGGACCAGTGCTTTGTATCAGTTTCAGAAGAAGAGTTGGACTAGATATGGTCCATATGTGTAGGAAACACCGTTCTTTTGTTCTGGGCACACTCAGATTTCCTGCTGTCTTAGAGAATCTGGAGAGCAATAGCGTGCTTCTTGTTCTAAAGCAGAGTGTGATCAATGGATGAGACAATGCTGTGTGTTTCCCTTCAGAAATGGAGTTAAATCCCAGGCTCTGTGTCTTCCTACAGGCAAGACTCCGTTTCAGGTAAGGGCAGTCACTTTTCAGTTCAAAGGAACTACATCATTCACAAAGCTCACACGTTTCTCATTTTAACTGACAAGCACTGGATGTTAGAGGACCAGTGCATTCTATCAGTTTCAGAAGAAGATTTGGACTACATATAGTCCGTATGTGTAGGAAACACCGTTCTTTTGTTCTGGGCACACTCAGATTTCCTGCTGTCTTAGAGAGTCTAGAAAGCAAGAGTGTGCTTCTTGCTCTAAAGCAGAGTGTGATCCATGGATGAGAACTATGCTGTGTGCTTGACTTCAGAAACGGAGTTAAATCCCAGGCTCTGAGTCTTCCTACAGGCAAGACTTCGTTTCAGGTAAGGGCAGTCACTTTTCTGCTCAAAAGAACTACATCTTCATGAAGCTCACGCGTTTCTCATCTTAACTGACAAGCAATGGATGTTAGATGGTCAGTGCTTTTTATCAGTTTCAGAAGCAGATGTGGACTACATATGGTCCATAAGTGTAGGAAAGACCGTTCTTTTGTCCGGGCACACTCAGATTTCCTGCTGTATTAGAGACTCTACAAAGCAAGGGTGTGCTTCTCGCTCTAAAGCAGAGTGTGATCCATGGATGAGAACTATGCTGTGTGTTTCCCTTCAGAAATGGAGTTAAATCGCAGACTCTGTGTCTTCCTACAGGCAAGACTTCGTTTCAGGTAAGGGCAGTCACTTTTCTGCTCAAAGGAACTACATCGTTCACGAACCTCACACGTTTCTCATCTTAACTGACAAGCATTGGATGTTAGAGGACCAGTGCATTGTACCAGTTTCAGAAGCAGAGTTGGACTAGATATGGTCCGTATGTGTAGGAAACGCCGTTCTTTTGTTCTGGGCACAATCAGATTTCCTGCTGTATTAGATACTCTAGAAAGCAAGAGCGTGCTTCTTTCTCTAAAGCAGAGTGTGATCCATGGATGAGAACTATGCTGTGTGTTTCCCTTCAGAAATGGAGTTAAATCCCAGACTCTGTGTCTTCCTACAAGCAAGACTTCGTTTCAGGTAAGGGCAGTCACTTTTCAGCTCAAGCGAACTACATCGTTCACTGAGCTCACACATTTCTCATCTTAACAGACAAGCATTGGATGGAGAGGACCAGTGCTTTGTATCAGTTTCAGAAGCAGAGTTGGACTAGATATGGTCCGTATGTGTAGGAAACACCGTTCTTTTGTTCTCAGCACACTCACGTTTCCTGCTGTCTTAGAGACTCTAGAAAGCAAGAGCGTGCTTCTTGTTCTAATGCAGAGTGTGATCAATGGATGAGATAATGCTGTGTGTTTCACTTCATAATTGGAGTTAAATACCAGGCTCTGAGTCTCCCTACAAGCAAGACTTCGTTTCAGGTAAGGCCAGTCACTTTTCTGCTCAAAGGAACTACATCGTTCACGAAGCTCACACGTTTCTCATCTTAACTGACAAGCATTGGATATTAGAGGACCAGTGCATTGTATCAGTTTCAGAAGAAGATTAGGACTACATATAGTCCGTATGTGTAGGAAACACCGTTCTTTTGTTCTGGGCACACTCAGATTTCCTGCTGTCTTAGAGAGTCTAGAAAGCAAGAGTGTGCTTCTTGCTCTAAAGCAGAGTGTGATCCATGGATGAGAACTATGCTGTGTGCTTGACTTCAGAAACGGAGTTAAATCCCAGGCTCTGAGTCTTCCTACAGGCAAGACTTCGTTTCAGGTAAGGGCAGTCACTTTTCTGCTCAAACGAACTACATCTTCATGAAGCTCACGCGTTTCTCATCTTAACTGACAAGCAATGGATGTTAGATGGTCAGTGCTTTTTATCAGTTTCAGAAGCAGATGTGGACTACATATGGTCCATAAGTGTAGGAAAGACCGTTCTTTTGTTCCGGGCACACTCAGATTTCCTGCTGTATTAGAGACTCTACAAAGCAAGGGTGTGCTTCTCGCTCTAAAGCAGAGTGTGATCCATGGATGAGAACTATGCTGTGTGTTTCCCTTCAGAAATGGACTTAAATCCCAGGCTCTGTATCTTACTACAAGCAAGACTTCGTTTCAGGTAAGGGCAGTCACTTTTCTGCTCAAATGAACTACATCATTCACGAAGCTCACAGGTTTCTCATCTTAATTGACAAGCATTGGATGTTAGAGGTCCAGTGCTTTGTATCAGTGTCAGAAGAAGAGTTGGACTAGATATGGTCCATATGTGTAGGAAACACCGTTCTTTTGTTCTGGGCACACTCAGATTTCCTGCTGTCTTAGAGAATCTAGAAAGCAATAGCGTGCTTCTTGTTCTAAAGCAGAGTGTGATCAATGGATGAGACAATGCTGTGTGTTTCACTTCAGAAATGGAGTTAAATCCCAGGCTCTGTGTCTTCCTACAGGCAAGGATTCGTTTCAGGTAAGGGCAGTCACTTTTCAGCTCAAAAGAACTACATCGTTCACTGAGCTCACACGTTTCTCATCTTAACAGACAAGCATTGGATGTTAGAGGACCAGTGCATTGTATCAGTTTCAGAAGAAGATTTGGACTACATATAGTCAGTATGTGTGGGAAACACCGTTCTTTTGTTCTGGGCACAATCAGACTTCCTGCTCTATTAGAGACTCTAGAAAGCAAGAGCGTGCTTCTTGCTCTAAAGCAGAGTGTGATCCATTGATGAGAACTATGCTGTATGTTTCCCTTCAGAAATGGAGTTAAATCCCAGACTCTGTGTCTTCCTACAGGCAAGACTTCGTTTCAGGTAAGGGCAGTCACTTTTCAGTTCAAAGGAACTACATCATTCACAAAGCTCACACGTTTCTCATCTTAACTGACAAGCACTGGATGTTAGAGGACCAGTGCATTCTATCAGTTTCAGAAGCAGATTTGGACTACATATGGTCCATATGTGTAGGAAACACCGTTCTTTTGTTCCGGGCACACTCAGATTTCCTGCTGTCTTAGAGAGTCTAGAAAGCAAGAGTGTGCTTCTTGCTCTAAAGCAGAGTGTGATCCATGGATGAGAACTATGCTGTGTGCTTGACTTCAGAAACGGAGTTAAATCCCAGGCTCTGTATCTTACTACAAGCAAGACTTCGTTTCAGGTAAGGGCAGTCACTTTTCTGCTCAAACGAACTACATCTTCATGAAGCTCACGCGTTTCTCATCTTAACTGACAAGCAATGGATGTTAGATGGTCAGTGCTTTTTATCAGTTTCAGAAGCAGATGTGGACTACATATGGTCCATAAGTGTAGGAAAGACCGTTCTTTTGTTCCGGGCACACTCAGATTTCCTGCTGTATTAGAGACTCTACAAAGCAAGGGTGTGCTTCTCGCTCTAAAGCAGAGTGTGATCCATGGATGAGAACTATGCTGTGTGTTTCCCTTCAGAAATGGAGTTAAATCGCAGACTCTGTGTCTTCCTACAGGCAAGACATCGTTTCAGGTAAGGGCAGGCACTTTTCTGCTCAAAGGAACTACATCGTTCACGAACCTCACACGTTTCTCATCTTAACTGACAAGCATTGGATGTTAGAGGACCAGTGCATTGTATCAGTTTCAGAAGCAGAGTTGGACTAGATATGGTCCGTATGTGTAGGAAACGCCGTTCTTTGGTTCTGGGCACAATCAGATTTCCTGCTGTATTAGATACACTAGAAAGCAAGAGCGTGCTTCTTTCTCTAAAGCAGAGTGTGATCCATGGATGAGAACTATGCTGTGTGTTTCCCTTCAGAAATGGAGTTAAATCCCAGGCTCTGTGTCTTCCTACCAGCAAGACTTCGTTTCAGGTAAGGGCAGTCACTTTTCATCTCAAGCGAACTACATCGTTCACTGAGCTCACACATTTCTCATCTTAACAGACAAGCATTGGATGGGAGAGGACCAGTGCTTTGTATCAGTTTCAGAAGCAGAGTTGGACTAGATATGGTCCGTATGTGTAGGAAACACCGTTCTTTTGTTCTAAGCACACTAACGTTTCCTGCTGTCTTAGAGACTCTAGAAAGCAAGAGCGTGCTTCTTGTTCTAATGCAGAGTGTGATCAATGGATGAGATAATGCTGTGTGTTTCACTTCATAATTGGAGTTAAATACCAGGCTCTGAGTCTCCCTACAAGCAAGACTTCGTTTCAGGTAAGGGCAGTCACTTTTCTGCTCAAAGGAACTACATCGTTCACGAAGCTCACATGTTTCTCATCTTAACTGACAAGCATTGGATATTAGAGGACCAGTGCATTGTATCAGTTTCAGAAGAAGATTAGGACTACATATAGTCCGTATGTGTAGGAAACACCGTTCTATTGTTCTGGGCACAATCAGATTTCCTGCTGTATTCGAGACTCTAGAAAGCAAGAGTGTGCTTCTTGCTCTAAAGCAGAGTGTGATCCATGGATGAGAACTATGCTGTGTGTTTCCCTTCAGAAATGGAGTTAAATCCCAGGCTCTGAGTCTTCCTACAAGCAAGACTTAAATTCAGGTAAGGGCTGTCACTTTTCTGCTCAAACTAACTACATCGTTCATGAAGCTCACACATTTCTCATCTTAACTGACAAGCATTGGATGTTAGAGGGTCAGTGCCTTGTATCAGTTTCAGAAGCAGATTTGGACTACATATGGTCCATATGTGTAGGAAAGACCGTTCTTTTGTTCTGGGCACACTCAGATTTCCTGCTGTATTAGAGAGTCTAGAAAGCTAGAGTGTGCTTCTCGCTCTAGAGCAGAGTGTGATCCATGGATGAGAACTATGCTGTGTGTTTCCCTTCAGAAATGGACTTAAATCCCAGGCTCTGTGTCTTACTACAAGCAAGACTTCGTTTCAGGTAAGGGCAGTCACTTTTCAGTTCAAAGGAACTACATCATTCACAAAGCTCACACGTTTCTCATCTTAACTGACAAGCACTGGATGTTAGAGGACCAGTGCATTCTATCAGTTTCAGAAGAAGATTTGGACTACATATAGTCCGTATGTGTAGGAAACACCGTTCTTTTGTTCTGGGCACACTCAGATTTCCTGCTGTCTTAGAGACTCTAGAAAGCAAGAGTGTGCTTCTTGCTCTAAAGCAGAGTGTGATCCATGGATGAGAACTATGCTGTGTGCTTCACTTCAGAAATGGAGTTAAATCCCAGGCTCTGAGATTTCCTACAGGCAAGTCTTCGTTTCAGGTAAGGGCAGTCACTTTTCTGCTCAAACGAACTACATCGTTCATGAATCTCACACGTTTCTCATCTTAACTGACAAGCATTGCATGTTAGATGGTCAGTGCTTTGTATCAGTTTCAGAAGCAGATTTGGACTACATATGGTCCATATGTGTAGGAAACACCGTTCTTTTGTTCCGGGCACACTCAGATTTCCTGCTGTATTAGAGACTCTACAAAGCAAGAGTGTGCTTCTCGCTCTAAAGCAGTGTGTGATCCATGGATGAGAACTATGCTGTGTGTTTCCCTTCAGAAATGGACTTAAATCCCAGGCTCTGTATCTTACTACAAGCAAGACTTCGTTTCAGGTAAGGGCAGTCACTTTTCTGCTCAAATGAACTACATCATTCACGAAGCTCACAGGTTTCTCATCTTAATTGACAAGCATTGGATGTTAGAGGTCCAGTGCTTTGTATCAGTTTCAGAAGAAGAGTTGGACTAGATATGGTCCATATGTGTAGGAAACACCGTTCTTTTGTTCTGGGCACACTCAGATTTCCTGCTGTCTTAGAGAATCTAGAAAGCAATAGCGTGCTTCTTGTTCTAAAGCAGAGTGTGATCAATGGATGAGACAATGCTGTGTGTTTCACTTCAGAAATGGAGTTAAATCCCAGGCTCTGTGTCTTCCTACAGGCAAGACTTCGTTTCAGGTAAGGGCAGTCACTTTTCAGCTCAAAAGAACTACATCGTTCACTGAGCTCACACGTTTCTCATCTTAACAGACAAGCATTGGATGTTAGAGGACCAGTGCATTGTATCAGTTTCAGAAGAAGATTTGGACTACATATAGTCAGTATGTGTGGGAAACACCGTTCTTTTGTTCTGGGCACAATCAGACTTCCTGCTCTATTAGAGAGTCTAGAAAGCAATAGCGTGCTTCTTGCTCTAAAGCAGAGTGTGATCCATTGATGAGAACTATGCTGTATGTTTCCCTTCAGAAATGGAGTTAAATCCCAGACTCTGTGTCTTCCTACAGGCAAGACTTCGTTTAGGTAAGGGCAGTCACTTTTCAGTTCAAAGGAACTACATCATTCACAAAGCTCACACGTTTCTCATCTTAACTGACAAGCACTGGATGTTAGAGGACCAGTGCATTGTATGAGTTTCAGAAGAAGATTTGGACTACATATAGTCTGTGTGTGTAGGAAACACCGTTCTTTTGTTCTGGGCACACTCAGATTTCCTGCTGTCTTAGAGATTCTAGAAAGCAAGAGCGTGCTTCTCGCTCTAAAGCAGAGTGTGATCAATGGATGATTACACTGCTGTGTGTTTTACTTCAGAAATGGAGTTACATCCCAGGCTCTGAGTCTTCCTACAAGCAAGACTTAAATTCAGGTAAGGGCAGTCACTTTTCTGCTCAAACTAACTACATCGTTCACGAAGCTCACACATTTCTCATCTTAACTGACAAGCATTGGATGTTAGAGGACCAGTGCATTGTGTCAGTTTCAGAAGAAGATTTGGACTACATATAGTCTGTATGTGTAGGAAACACCGTTCTTTTGTTCTGGGCACAATCAGATTTCCTGCTGTATTAGATACTCTAGAAATCAAGAGCGTGCTTCTTGCTCTAAAGCAGAGTGTGATCCATGGATGAGAACTATGCTGTGTGTTTCACTTCAGAAATTGACTTAAATCCCAGGCTCTGTGTCTTACTACAAGCAAGACTTCGTTTCAGGTAAGGGCAGTCACCTTTCTGCTCAAATGAACTACATCATTCACGAAGCTCACACGTTTCTCATCTTAATTGACAAGCATTGGATGGTAGAGGACCAGTGCTTTGTATCAGTTTCAGAAGAAGAGTTGGACTAGATATGGTCCATATGTGTAGGAAACACCGTTCTTTTGTTCTGGGCACACTCAGATTTCCTGCTGTCTTAGAGAATCTAGAGAGCAATAGCGTGCTTCTTGTTCTAAAGCAGAGTGTGATCAATGGATGAGACAATGCTGTGTGTTTCCCTTCAGAAATGGAGTTAAATCCCAGGCTCTGTGTCTTCCTACAGGCAAGACTTCGTTTCAGGTAAGGGCAGTCACTTTTCAGTTCAAAGGAACTACATCATTCACAAAGCTCACACGTTTCTCATCTTAACTGACAAGCACTGGATGTTAGAGGACCAGTGCATTCTATCAGTTTCAGAAGCAGATTTGGACTACATATGGTCCATATGTGTAGGAAACACCGTTCTTTTGTTCCGGGCACACTCAGATTTCCTGCTGTCTTAGAGAGTCTAGAAAGCAAGAGTGTGCTTCTTGCTCTAAAGCAGAGTGTGATCCATGGATGAGAACTATGCTGTGTGCTTGACTTCAGAAACGGAGTTAAATCCCAGGCTCTGTATCTTACTACAAGCAAGACTTCGTTTCAGGTAAGGGCAGTCACTTTTCTGCTCAAACGAACTACATCTTCATGAAGCTCACGCGTTTCTCATCTTAACTGACAAGCAATGGATGTTAGATGGTCAGTGCTTTTTATCAGTTTCAGAAGCAGATGTGGACTACATATGGTCCATAAGTGTAGGAAAGACCGTTCTTTTGTTCCGGGCACACTCAGATTTCCTGCTGTATTAGAGACTCTACAAAGCAAGGGTGTGCTTCTCGCTCTAAAGCAGAGTGTGATCCATGGATGAGAACTATGCTGTGTGTTTCCCTTCAGAAATGGAGTTAAATCGCAGACTCTGTGTCTTCCTACAGGCAAGACTTCGTTTCAGGTAAGGGCAGTCACTTTTCTGCTCAAAGGAACTACATCGTTCACGAACCTCACACGTTTCTCATCTTAACTGACAAGCATTGGATGTTAGAGGACCAGTGCATTGTATCAGTTTCAGAAGCAGAGTTGGACTAGATATGGTCCGTATGTGTAGGAAACGCCGTTCTTTTGTTCTGGGCACAATCAGATTTCCTGCTGTATTAGATACTCTAGAAAGCAAGAGCGTGCTTCTTTCTCTAAAGCAGAGTGTGATCCATGGATGAGAACTATGCTGTGTGTTTCCCTTCAGAAATGGAGTTAAATCCCAGGCTCTGTGTCTTCCTACCAGCAAGACTTCGTTTCAGGTAAGGGTAGTCACTTTTCAGCTCAAGCGAACTACATCGTTCACTGAGCTCACACATTTCTCATCTTAACAGACAAGCATTGGATGGGAGAGGACCAGTGCTTTGTATCAGTTTCAGAAGCAGAGTTGGACTAGATATGGTCCGTATGTGTAGGAAACACCGTTCTTTTGTTCTAAGCACACTAACGTTTCCTGCTGTCTTAGAGACTCTAGAAAGCAAGAGCGTGCTTCTTGTTCTAATGCAGAGTGTGATCAATGGATGAGATAATGCTGTGTGTTTCACTTCATAATTGGAGTTAAATACCAGGCTCTGAGTCTCCCTACAAGCAAGACTTCGTTTCAGGTAAGGGCAGTCACTTTTCTGCTCAAAGGAACTACATCGTTCACGAAGCTCACATGTTTCTCATCTTAACTGACAAGCATTGGATATTAGAGGACCAGTGCATTGTATCAGTTTCAGAAGAAGATTAGGACTACATATAGTCCGTATGTGTAGGAAACACCGTTCTATTGTTCTGGGCACAATCAGATTTCCTGCTGTATTCGAGACTCTAGAAAGCAAGAGTGTGCTTCTTGCTCTAAAGCAGAGTGTGATCCATGGATGAGAACTATGCTGTGTGTTTCCCTTCAGAAATGGAGTTAAATCCCAGGCTCTGAGTCTTCCTACAAGCAAGACTTAAATTCAGGTAAGGGCTGTCACTTTTCTGCTCAAACTAACTACATCGTTCATGAAGCTCACACATTTCTCATCTTAACTGACAAGCATTGGATGTTAGAGGGTCAGTGCCTTGTATCAGTTTCAGAAGCAGATTTGGACTACATATGGTCCATATGTGTAGGAAAGACCGTTCTTTTGTTCCGGGCACACTCAGATTTCCTGCTGTATTAGAGAGTCTAGAAAGCTAGAGTGTGCTTCTCGCTCTAGAGCAGAGTGTGATCCATGGATGAGAACTATGCTGTGTGTTTCCCTTCAGAAATGGACTTAAATCCCAGGCTCTGTGTCTTACTACAAGCAAGACTTCGTTTCAGGTAAGGGCAGTCACTTTTCAGTTCAAAGGAACTACATCATTCACAAAGCTCACACGTTTCTCATCTTAACTGACAAGCACTGGATGTTAGAGGACCAGTGCATTCTATCAGTTTCAGAAGAAGATTTGGACTACATATAGTCCGTATGTGTAGGAAACACCGTTCTTTTGTTCTGGGCACACTCAGATTTCCTGCTGTCTTAGAGACTCTAGAAAGCAAGAGTGTGCTTCTTGCTCTAAAGCAGAGTGTGATCCATGGATGAGAACTATGCTGTGTGCTTCACTTCAGAAATGGAGTTAAATCCCAGGCTCTGAGATTTCCTACAGGCAAGACTTCGTTTCAGGTAAGGGCAGTCACTTTTCTGCTCAAACGAACTACATCGTTCATGAATCTCACACGTTTCTCATCTTAACTGACAAGCATTGCATGTTAGATGGTCAGTGCTTTGTATCAGTTTCAGAAGCAGATTTGGACTACATATGGTCCATATGTGTAGGAAACACCGTTCTTTTGTTCCGGGCACACTCAGATTTCCTGCTGTATTAGAGACTCTACAAAGCAAGGGTGTGCTTCTCGCTCTAAAGCAGTGTGTGATCCATGGATGAGAACTATGCTGTGTGTTTCCCTTCAGAAATGGACTTAAATCCCAGGCTCTGTATCTTACTACAAGCAAGACTTCGTTTCAGGTAAGGGCAGTGACTTTTCTGCTCAAATGAACTACATCATTCACGAAGCTCACAGGTTTCTCATCTTAATTGACAAGCATTGGATGTTAGAGGTCCAGTGCTTTGTATCAGTTTCAGAAGAAGAGTTGGACTAGATATGGTCCATATGTGTAGGAAACACCGTTCTTTTGTTCTGGGCACACTCAGATTTCCTGCTGTCTTAGAGAATCTAGAAAGCAATAGCGTGCTTCTTGTTCTAAAGCAGAGTGTGATCAATGGATGAGACAATGCTGTGTGTTTCACTTCAGAAATGGAGTTAAATCCCAGGCTCTGTGTCTTCCTACAGGCAAGACTTCGTTTCAGGTAAGGGCAGTCACTTTTCAGCTCAAAAGAACTACATCGTTCACTGAGCTCACACGTTTCTCATCTTAACAGACAAGCATTGGATGTTAGAGGACCAGTGCATTGTATCAGTTTCAGAAGAAGATTTGGACTACATATAGTCAGTATGTGTGGGAAACACCGTTCTTTTGTTCTGGGCACAATCAGACTTCCTGCTCTATTAGAGACTCTAGAAAGCAATAGCGTGCTTCTTGCTCTAAAGCAGAGTGTGATCCATTGATGAGAACTATGCTGTATGTTTCCCTTCAGAAATGGAGTTAAATCCCAGACTCTGTGTCTTCCTACAGGCAAGACTTCGTTTAGGTAAGGGCAGTCACTTTTCAGTTCAAAGGAACTACATCATTCACAAAGCTCACACGTTTCTCATCTTAACTGACAAGCACTGGATGTTAGAGGACCAGTGCATTGTATGAGTTTCAGAAGAAGATTTGGACTACATATAGTCTGTGTGTGTAGGAAACACCGTTCTTTTGTTCTGGGCACACTCAGATTTCCTGCTGTCTTAGAGATTCTAGAAAGCAAGAGCGTGCTTCTCGCTCTAAAGCAGAGTGTGATCAATGGATGATTACACTGCTGTGTGTTTTACTTCAGAAATGGAGTTACATCCCAGGCTCTGAGTCTTCCTACAAGCAAGACTTAAATTCAGGTAAGGGCAGTCACTTTTCTGCTCAAACTAACTACATCGTTCACGAAGCTCACACATTTCTCATCTTAACTGACAAGCATTGGATGTTAGAGGACCAGTGCATTGTGTCAGTTTCAGAAGAAGATTTGGACTACATATAGTCTGTATGTGTAGGAAACACCGTTCTTTTGTTCTGGGCACAATCAGATTTCCTGCTGTATTAGATACTCTAGAAATCAAGAGCGTGCTTCTTGCTCTAAAGCAGAGTGTGATCCATGGATGAGAACTATGCTGTGTGTTTCACTTCAGAAATTGACTTAAATCCCAGGCTCTGTGTCTTACTACAAGCAAGACTTCGTTTCAGGTAAGGGCAGTCACTTTTCTGCTCAAATGAACTACATCATTCACGAAGCTCACACGTTTCTCATCTTAATTGACAAGCATTGGATGGTAGAGGACCAGTGCTTTGTATCAGTTTCAGAAGAAGAGTTGGACTAGATATGGTCCATATGTGTAGGAAACACCGTTCTTTTGTTCTGGGCACACTCAGATTTCCTGCTGTCTTAGAGAATCTAGAGAGCAATAGCGTGCTTCTTGTTCTAAAGCAGAGTGTGATCAATGGATGAGACAATGCTGTGTGTTTCCCTTCAGAAATGGAGTTAAATCCCAGGCTCTGTGTCTTCCTACAGGCAAGACTCCGTTTCAGGTAAGGGCAGTCACTTTTCAGTTCAAAGGAACTACATCATTCACAAAGCTCACACGTTTCTCATCTTAACTGACAAGCACTGGATGTTAGAGGACCAGTGCATTCTATCAGTTTCAGAAGAAGATTTGGACTACATATAGTCCGTATGTGTAGGAAACACCGTTCTTTTGTTCTGGGCACACTCAGATTTCCTGCTGTCTTAGAGAGTCTAGAAAGCAAGAGTGTGCTTCTTGCTCTAAAGCAGAGTGTGATCCATGGATGAGAACTATGCTGTGTGCTTGACTTCAGAAACGGAGTTAAATCCCAGGCTCTGAGTCTTCCTACAGGCAAGACTTCGTTTCAGGTAAGGGCAGTCACTTTTCTGCTCAAAAGAACTACATCTTCATGAAGCTCACGCGTTTCTCATCTTAACTGACAAGCAATGGATGTTAGATGGTCAGTGCTTTTTATCAGTTTCAGAAGCAGATGTGGACTACATATGGTCCATAAGTGTAGGAAAGACCGTTCTTTTGTTCCGGGCACACTCAGATTTCCTGCTGTATTAGAGACTCTACAAGGCAAGGGTGTGCTTCTCGCTCTAAAGCAGAGTGTGATCCATGGATGAGAACTATGCTGTGTGTTTCCCTTCAGAAATGGAGTTAAATCGCAGACTCTGTGTCTTCCTACAGGCAAGACTTCGTTTCAGGTAAGGGCAGTCACTTTTCTGCTCAAAGGAACTACATCGTTCACGAACCTCACACGTTTCTCATCTTAACTGACAAGCATTGGATGTTAGAGGACCAGTGCATTGTATCAGTTTCAGAAGCAGAGTTGGACTAGATATGGTCCGTATGTGTAGGAAACGCCGTTCTTTTGTTCTGGGCACAATCAGATTTCCTGCTGTATTAGATACTCTAGAAAGCAAGAGCGTGCTTCTTTCTCTAAAGCAGAGTGTGATCCATGGATGAGAACTATGCTGTGTGTTTCCCTTCAGAAATGGAGTTAAATCCCAGGCTCTGTGTCTTCCTACAAGCAAGACTTCGTTTCAGGTAAGGGCAGTCACTTTTCAGCTCAAGCGAACTACATCGTTCACTGAGCTCACACATTTCTCATCTTAACAGACAAGCATTGGATGGGAGAGGACCAGTGCTTTGTATCAGTTTCAGAAGCAGAGTTGGACTAGATATGGTCCGTATGTGTAGGAAACACCGTTCTTTTGTTCTCAGCACACTCACGTTTCCTGCTGTCTTAGAGACTCTAGAAAGCAAGAGCGTGCTTCTTGTTCTAATGCAGAGTGTGATCAATGGATGAGATAATGCTGTGTGTTTCACTTCATAATTGGAGTTAAATACCAGGCTCTGAGTCTCCCTACAAGCAAGACTTCGTTTCAGGTAAGGCCAGTCACTTTTCTGCTCAAAGGAACTACATCGTTCACGAAGCTCACACGTTTCTCATCTTAACTGACAAGCATTGGATATTAGAGGACCAGTGCATTGTATCAGTTTCAGAAGAAGATTAGGACTACATATAGTCCGTATGTGTAGAAAACACCGTTCTTTTGTTCTGGGCACACTCAGATTTCCCGCTGTCTTAGAGAGTCTAGAAAGCAAGAGTGTGCTTCTTGCTCTAAAGCAGAGTGTGATCCATGGATGAGAACTATGCTGTGTGCTTGACTTCAGAAACGGAGTTAAATCCCAGGCTCTGAGTCTTCCTACAGGCAAGACTTCTTTTCAGGTAAGGGCAGTCACTTTTCTGCTCAAAAGAACTACATCTTCATGAAGCTCACGCGTTTCTCATCTTAACTGACAAGCAATGGATGTTAGATGGTCAGTGCTTTTTATCAGTTTCAGAAGCAGATGTGGACTACATATGGTCCATAAGTGTAGGAAAGACCGTTCTTTTGTTCCGGGCACACTCAGATTTCCTGCTGTATTAGAGACTCTACAAAGCAAGGGTGTGCTTCTCGCTCTAAAGCAGAGTGTGATCCATGGATGAGAACTATGCTGTGTGTTTCCCTTCAGAAATGGACTTAAATCCCAGGCTCTGTATCTTACTACAAGCTAGACTTCGTTTCAGGTAAGGGCAGTCACTTTTCTGCTCAAATGAACTACATCATTCACGAAGCTCACAGGTTTCTCATCTTAATTGACAAGCATTCGATGTTAGAGGTCCAGTGCTTTGTATCAGTTTCAGAAGAAGAGTTGGACTAGATATGGTCCATATGGGTAGGAAACACCGTTCTTTTGTTCTGGGCACACTCAGATTTCCTGCTGTCTTAGAGAATCTAGAAAGCAATAGCGTGCTTCTTGTTCTAAAGCAGAGTGTGATCAATGGATGAGACAATGCTGTGTGTTTCACTTCAGAAATGGAGTTAAATCCCAGGCTCTGTGTCTTCCTACAGGCAAGGATTCGTTTCAGGTAAGGGCAGTCACTTTTCAGCTCAAAAGAACTACATCGTTCACTGAGCTCACACGTTTCTCATCTTAACAGACAAGCATTGGATGTTAGAGGACCAGTGCATTGTATCAGTTTCAGAAGAAGATTTGGACTACATATAGTCAGTATGTGTGGGAAACACCGTTCTTTTGTTCTGGGCACAATCAGACTTCCTGCTCTATTAGAGACTCTAGAAAGCAAGAGCGTGCTTCTTGCTCTAAAGCAGAGTGTGATCCATTGATGAGAACTATGCTGTATGTTTCCCTTCAGAAATGGAGTTAAATCCCAGACTCTGTGTCTTCCTACAGGCAAGACTTCATTTCAGGTAAGGGCAGTCACTTTTCAGTTCAAAGGAACTACATCATTCACAAAGCTCACACGTTTCTCATCTTAACTGACAAGCACTGGATGTTAGAGGACCAGTGCATTCTATCAGTTTCAGAAGCAGATTTGGACTACATATGGTCCATATGTGTAGGAAACACCGTTCTTTTGTTCCGGGCACACTCAGATTTCCTGCTGTCTTAGAGAGTCTAGAAAGCAAGAGTGTGCTTCTTGCTCTAAAGCAGAGTGTGATCCATGGATGAGAACTATGCTGTGTGCTTGACTTCAGAAACGGAGTTAAATCCCAGGCTCTGTATCTTACTACAAGCAAGACTTCGTTTCAGGTAAGGGCAGTCACTTTTCTGCTCAAACGAACTACATCTTCATGAAGCTCACGCGTTTCTCATCTTAACTGACAAGCAATGGATGTTAGATGGTCAGTGCTTTTTATCAGTTTCAGAAGCAGATGTGGACTACATATGGTCCATAAGTGTAGGAAAGACCGTTCTTTTGTTCCGGGCACACTCAGATTTCCTGCTGTATTAGAGACTCTACAAAGCAAGGGTGTGCTTCTCGCTCTAAAGCAGAGTGTGATCCATGGATGAGAACTATGCTGTGTGTTTCCCTTCAGAAATGGAGTTAAATCGCAGACTCTGTGTCTTCCTACAGGCAAGACTTCGTTTCAGGTAAGGGCAGTCACTTTTCTGCTCAAAGGAACTACATCGTTCACGAACCTCACACGTTTCTCATCTTAACTGACAAGCATTGGATGTTAGAGGACCAGTGCATTGTATCAGTTTCAGAAGCAGAGTTGGACTAGATATGGTCCGTATGTGTAGGAAACGCTGTTCTTTTGTTCTGGGCACAATCAGATTTCCTGCTGTATTAGATACTCTAGAAAGCAAGAGCGTGCTTCTTTCTCTAAAGCAGAGTGTGATCCATGGATGAGAACTATGCTGTGTGTTTCCCTTCAGAAATGGAGTTAAATCCCAGGCTCTGTGTCTTCCTACCAGCAAGACTTCGTTTCAGGTAAGGGCAGTCACTTTTCAGCTCAAGCGAACTACATCGTTCACTGAGCTCACACATTTCTCATCTTAACAGACAAGCATTGGATGGGAGAGGACCAGTGCTTTGTATCAGTTTCAGAAGCAGAGTTGGACTAGATATGGTCCGTATGTGTAGGAAACACCGTTCTTTTGTTCTAAGCACACTAACGTTTCCTGCTGTCTTAGAGACTCTAGAAAGCAAGAGCATGCTTCTTGTTCTAATGCAGAGTGTGATCAATGGATGAGACAATGCTGTGTGTTTCACTTCAGAAATGGAGTTAAATCCCAGGCTCTGTGTCTTCCTACAGGCAAGACTTCGTTTCAGGTAAGGGCAGTCACTTTTCAGCTCAAAAGAACTACATCGTTCACTGAGCTCACACGTTTCTCATCTTAACAGACAAGCATTGGATGTTAGAGGACCAGTGCATTGTATCAGTTTCAGAAGAAGATTTGGACTACATATAGTCAGTATGTGTGGGAAACACCGTTCTTTTGTTCTGGGCACAATCAGACTTCCTGCTCTATTAGAGACTCTAGAAAGCAATAGCGTGCTTCTTGCTCTAAAGCAGAGTGTGATCCATTGATGAGAACTATGCTGTATGTTTCCCTTCAGAAATGGAGTTAAATCCCAGACTCTGTGTCTTCCTACAGGCAAGACTTCGTTTAGGTAAGGGCAGTCACTTTTCAGTTCAAAGGAACTACATCATTCACAAAGCTCACACGTTTCTCATCTTAACTGACAAGCACTGGATGTTAGAGGACCAGTGCATTGTATGAGTTTCAGAAGAAGATTTGGACTACATATAGTCTGTGTGTGTAGGAAACACCGTTCTTTTGTTCTGGGCACACTCAGATTTCCTGCTGTCTTAGAGATTCTAGAAAGCAAGAGCGTGCTTCTCGCTCTAAAGCAGAGTGTGATCAATGGATGATTACACTGCTGTGTGTTTTACTTCAGAAATGGAGTTACATCCCAGGCTCTGAGTCTTCCTACAAGCAAGACTTAAATTCAGGTAAGGGCAGTCACTTTTCTGCTCAAACTAACTACATCGTTCACGAAGCTCACACATTTCTCATCTTAACTGACAAGCATTGGATGTTAGAGGACCAGTGCATTGTGTCAGTTTCAGAAGAAGATTTGGACTACATATAGTCTGTATGTGTAGGAAACACCGTTCTTTTGTTCTGGGCACAATCAGATTTCCTGCTGTATTAGATACTCTAGAAATCAAGAGCGTGCTTCTTGCTCTAAAGCAGAGTGTGATCCATGGATGAGAACTATGCTGTGTGTTTCACTTCAGAAATTGACTTAAATCCCAGGCTCTGTGTCTTACTACAAGCAAGACTTCGTTTCAGGTAAGGGCAGTCACTTTTCTGCTCAAATGAACTACATCATTCACGAAGCTCACACGTTTCTCATCTTAATTGACAAGCATTGGATGGTAGAGGACCAGTGCTTTGTATCAGTTTCAGAAGAAGAGTTGGACTAGATATGGTCCATATGTGTAGGAAACACCGTTCTTTTGTTCTGGGCACACTCAGATTTCCTGCTGTCTTAGAGAATCTAGAGAGCAATAGCGTGCTTCTTGTTCTAAAGCAGAGTGTGATCAATGGATGAGACAATGCTGTGTGTTTCCCTTCAGAAATGGAGTTAAATCCCAGGCTCTGTGTCTTCCTACAGGCAAGACTCCGTTTCAGGTAAGGGCAGTCACTTTTCAGTTCAAAGGAACTACATCATTCACAAAGCTCACACGTTTCTCATCTTAACTGACAAGCACTGGATGTTAGAGGACCAGTGCATTCTATCAGTTTCAGAAGAAGATTTGGACTACATATAGTCCGTATGTGTAGGAAACACCGTTCTTTTGTTCTGGGCACACTCAGATTTCCTGCTGTCTTAGAGAGTCTAGAAAGCAAGAGTGTGCTTCTTGCTCTAAAGCAGAGTGTGATCCATGGATGAGAACTATGCTGTGTGCTTGACTTCAGAAACGGAGTTAAATCCCAGGCTCTGAGTCTTCCTACAGGCAAGACTTCGTTTCAGGTAAGGGCAGTCACTTTTCTGCTCAAAAGAACTACATCTTCATGAAGCTCACGCGTTTCTCATCTTAACTGACAAGCAATGGATGTTAGATGGTCAGTGCTTTTTATCAGTTTCAGAAGCAGATGTGGACTACATATGGTCCATAAGTGTAGGAAAGACCGTTCTTTTGTTCCGGGCACACTCAGATTTCCTGCTGTATTAGAGACTCTACAAGGCAAGGGTGTGCTTCTCGCTCTAAAGCAGAGTGTGATCCATGGATGAGAACTATGCTGTGTGTTTCCCTTCAGAAATGGAGTTAAATCGCAGACTCTGTGTCTTCCTACAGGCAAGACTTCGTTTCAGGTAAGGGCAGTCACTTTTCTGCTCAAAGGAACTACATCGTTCACGAACCTCACACGTTTCTCATCTTAACTGACAAGCATTGGATGTTAGAGGACCAGTGCATTGTATCAGTTTCAGAAGCAGAGTTGGACTAGATATGGTCCGTATGTGTAGGAAACGCCGTTCTTTTGTTCTGGGCACAATCAGATTTCCTGCTGTATTAGATACTCTAGAAAGCAAGAGCGTGCTTCTTTCTCTAAAGCAGAGTGTGATCCATGGATGAGAACTATGCTGTGTGTTTCCCTTCAGAAATGGAGTTAAATCCCAGGCTCTGTGTCTTCCTACAAGCAAGACTTCGTTTCAGGTAAGGGCAGTCACTTTTCAGCTCAAGCGAACTACATCGTTCACTGAGCTCACACATTTCTCATCTTAACAGACAAGCATTGGATGGGAGAGGACCAGTGCTTTGTATCAGTTTCAGAAGCAGAGTTGGACTAGATATGGTCCGTATGTGTAGGAAACACCGTTCTTTTGTTCTCAGCACACTCACGTTTCCTGCTGTCTTAGAGACTCTAGAAAGCAAGAGCGTGCTTCTTGTTCTAATGCAGAGTGTGATCAATGGATGAGATAATGCTGTGTGTTTCACTTCATAATTGGAGTTAAATACCAGGCTCTGAGTCTCCCTACAAGCAAGACTTCGTTTCAGGTAAGGCCAGTCACTTTTCTGCTCAAAGGAACTACATCGTTCACGAAGCTCACACGTTTCTCATCTTAACTGACAAGCATTGGATATTAGAGGACCAGTGCATTGTATCAGTTTCAGAAGAAGATTAGGACTACATATAGTCCGTATGTGTAGAAAACACCGTTCTTTTGTTCTGGGCACACTCAGATTTCCTGCTGTCTTAGAGAGTCTAGAAAGCAAGAGTGTGCTTCTTGCTCTAAAGCAGAGTGTGATCCATGGATGAGAACTATGCTGTGTGCTTGACTTCAGAAACGGAGTTAAATCCCAGGCTCTGAGTCTTCCTACAGGCAAGACTTCTTTTCAGGTAAGGGCAGTCACTTTTCTGCTCAAAAGAACTACATCTTCATGAAGCTCACGCGTTTCTCATCTTAACTGACAAGCAATGGATGTTAGATGGTCAGTGCTTTTTATCAGTTTCAGAAGCAGATGTGGACTACATATGGTCCATAAGTGTAGGAAAGACCGTTCTTTTGTTCCGGGCACACTCAGATTTCCTGCTGTATTAGAGACTCTACAAAGCAAGGGTGTGCTTCTCGCTCTAAAGCAGAGTGTGATCCATGGATGAGAACTATGCTGTGTGTTTCCCTTCAGAAATGGACTTAAATCCCAGGCTCTGTATCTTACTACAAGCTAGACTTCGTTTCAGGTAAGGGCAGTCACTTTTCTGCTCAAATGAACTACATCATTCACGAAGCTCACAGGTTTCTCATCTTAATTGACAAGCATTGGATGTTAGAGGTCCAGTGCTTTGTATCAGTTTCAGAAGAAGAGTTGGACTAGATATGGTCCATATGGGTAGGAAACACCGTTCTTTTGTTCTGGGCACACTCAGATTTCCTGCTGTCTTAGAGAATCTAGAAAGCAATAGCGTGCTTCTTGTTCTAAAGCAGAGTGTGATCAATGGATGAGACAATGCTGTGTGTTTCACTTCAGAAATGGAGTTAAATCCCAGGCTCTGTGTCTTCCTACAGGCAAGGATTCGTTTCAGGTAAGGGCAGTCACTTTTCAGCTCAAAAGAACTACATCGTTCACTGAGCTCACACGTTTCTCATCTTAACAGACAAGCATTGGATGTTAGAGGACCAGTGCATTGTATCAGTTTCAGAAGAAGATTTGGACTACATATAGTCAGTATGTGTGGGAAACACCGTTCTTTTGTTCTGGGCACAATCAGACTTCCTGCTCTATTAGAGACTCTAGAAAGCAAGAGCGTGCTTCTTGCTCTAAAGCAGAGTGTGATCCATTGATGAGAACTATGCTGTATGTTTCCCTTCAGAAATGGAGTTAAATCCCAGACTCTGTGTCTTCCTACAGGCAAGACTTCATTTCAGGTAAGGCCAGTCACTTTTCAGTTCAAAGGAACTACATCATTCACAAAGCTCACACGTTTCTCATCTTAACTGACAAGCACTGGATGTTAGAGGACCAGTGCATTCTATCAGTTTCAGAAGCAGATTTGGACTACATATGGTCCATATGTGTAGGAAACACCGTTCTTTTGTTCCGGGCACACTCAGATTTCCTGCTGTCTTAGAGAGTCTAGAAAGCAAGAGTGTGCTTCTTGCTCTAAAGCAGAGTGTGATCCATGGATGAGAACTATGCTGTGTGCTTGACTTCAGAAACGGAGTTAAATCCCAGGCTCTGTATCTTACTACAAGCAAGACTTCGTTTCAGGTAAGGGCAGTCACTTTTCTGCTCAAACGAACTACATCTTCATGAAGCTCACGCGTTTCTCATCTTAACTGACAAGCAATGGATGTTAGATGGTCAGTGCTTTTTATCAGTTTCAGAAGCAGATGTGGACTACATATGGTCCATAAGTGTAGGAAAGACCGTTCTTTTGTTCCGGGCACACTCAGATTTCCTGCTGTATTAGAGACTCTACAAAGCAAGGGTGTGCTTCTCGCTCTAAAGCAGAGTGTGATCCATGGATGAGAACTATGCTGTGTGTTTCCCTTCAGAAATGGAGTTAAATCGCAGACTCTGTGTCTTCCTACAGGCAAGACTTCGTTTCAGGTAAGGGCAGTCACTTTTCTGCTCAAAGGAACTACATCGTTCACGAACCTCACACGTTTCTCATCTTAACTGACAAGCATTGGATGTTAGAGGACCAGTGCATTGTATCAGTTTCAGAAGCAGAGTTGGACTAGATATGGTCCGTATGTGTAGGAAACGCTGTTCTTTTGTTCTGGGCACAATCAGATTTCCTGCTGTATTAGATACTCTAGAAAGCAAGAGCGTGCTTCTTTCTCTAAAGCAGAGTGTGATCCATGGATGAGAACTATGCTGTGTGTTTCCCTTCAGAAATGGAGTTAAATCCCAGGCTCTGTGTCTTCCTACCAGCAAGACTTCGTTTCAGGTAAGGGCAGTCACTTTTCAGCTCAAGCGAACTACATCGTTCACTGAGCTCACACATTTCTCATCTTAACAGACAAGCATTGGATGGGAGAGGACCAGTGCTTTGTATCAGTTTCAGAAGCAGAGTTGGACTAGATATGGTCCGTATGTGTAGGAAACACCGTTCTTTTGTTCTAAGCACACTAACGTTTCCTGCTGTCTTAGAGACTCTAGAAAGCAAGAGCGTGCTTCTTGTTCTAATGCAGAGTGTGATCAATGGATGAGATAATGCTGTGTGTTTCACTTCATAATTGGAGTTAAATACCAGGCTCTGAGTCTCCCTACAAGCAAGACTTCGTTTCAGGTAAGGGCAGTCACTTTTCTGCTCAAAGGAACTACATCGTTCACGAAGCTCACATGTTTCTCATCTTAACTGACAAGCATTGGATATTAGAGGACCAGTGCATTGTATCAGTTTCAGAAGAAGATTAGGACTACATATAGTCCGTATGTGTAGGAAACACCGTTCTTTTGTTCTGGGCACAATCAGATTTCCTGCTGTATTCGAGACTCTAGAAAGCAAGAGTGTGCTTCTTGCTCTAAAGCAGAGTGTGATCCATTGATGAGAACTATGCTGTATGTTTCCCTTCAGAAATGGAGTTAAATCCCAGACTCTGTGTCTTCCTACAGGCAAGACTTCGTTTAGGTAAGGGCAGTCACTTTTCAGTTCAAAGGAACTACATCATTCACAAAGCTCACACGTTTCTCATCTTAACTGACAAGCACTGGATGTTAGAGGACCAGTGCATTGTATGAGTTTCAGAAGAAGATTTGGACTACATATAGTCTGTGTGTGTAGGAAACACCGTTCTTTTGTTCTGGGCACACTCAGATTTCCTGCTGTCTTAGAGATTCTAGAAAGCAAGAGCGTGCTTCTCGCTCTAAAGCAGAGTGTGATCAATGGATGATTACACTGCTGTGTGTTTTACTTCAGAAATGGAGTTACATCCCAGGCTCTGAGTCTTCCTACAAGCAAGACTTAAATTCAGGTAAGGGCAGTCACTTTTCTGCTCAAACTAACTACATCGTTCACGAAGCTCACACATTTCTCATCTTAACTGACAAGCATTGGATGTTAGAGGACCAGTGCATTGTGTCAGTTTCAGAAGAAGATTTGGACTACATATAGTCTGTATGTGTAGGAAACACCGTTCTTTTGTTCTGGGCACAATCAGATTTCCTGCTGTATTAGATACTCTAGAAATCAAGAGCGTGCTTCTTGCTCTAAAGCAGAGTGTGATCCATGGATGAGAACTATGCTGTGTGTTTCACTTCAGAAATTGACTTAAATCCCAGGCTCTGTGTCTTACTACAAGCAAGACTTCGTTTCAGGTAAGGGCAGTCACTTTTCTGCTCAAATGAACTACATCATTCACGAAGCTCACACGTTTCTCATCTTAATTGACAAGCATTGGATGGTAGAGGACCAGTGCTTTGTATCAGTTTCAGAAGAAGAGTTGGACTAGATATGGTCCATATGTGTAGGAAACACCGTTCTTTTGTTCTGGGCACACTCAGATTTCCTGCTGTCTTAGAGAATCTAGAGAGCAATAGCGTGCTTCTTGTTCTAAAGCAGAGTGTGATCAATGGATGAGACAATGCTGTGTGTTTCCCTTCAGAAATGGAGTTAAATCCCAGGCTCTGTGTCTTCCTACAGGCAAGACTCCGTTTCAGGTAAGGGCAGTCACTTTTCAGTTCAAAGGAACTACATCATTCACAAAGCTCACACGTTTCTCATCTTAACTGACAAGCACTGGATGTTAGAGGACCAGTGCATTCTATCAGTTTCAGAAGAAGATTTGGACTACATATAGTCCGTATGTGTAGGAAACACCGTTCTTTTGTTCTGGGCACACTCAGATTTCCTGCTGTCTTAGAGAGTCTAGAAAGCAAGAGTGTGCTTCTTGCTCTAAAGCAGAGTGTGATCCATGGATGAGAACTATGCTGTGTGCTTGACTTCAGAAACGGAGTTAAATCCCAGGCTCTGAGTCTTCCTACAGGCAAGACTTCATTTCAGGTAAGGGCAGTCACTTTTCTGCTCAAAAGAACTACATCTTCATGAAGCTCACGCGTTTCTCATCTTAACTGACAAGCAATGGATGTTAGATGGTCAGTGCTTTTTATCAGTTTCAGAAGCAGATGTGGACTACATATGGTCCATAAGTGTAGGAAAGACCGTTCTTTTGTTCCGGGCACACTCAGATTTCCTGCTGTATTAGAGACTCTACAAGGCAAGGGTGTGCTTCTCGCTCTAAAGCAGAGTGTGATCCATGGATGAGAACTATGCTGTGTGTTTCCCTTCAGAAATGGAGTTAAATCGCAGACTCTGTGTCTTCCTACAGGCAAGACTTCGTTTCAGGTAAGGGCAGTCACTTTTCTGCTCAAAGGAACTACATCGTTCACGAACCTCACACGTTTCTCATCTTAACTGACAAGCATTGGATGTTAGAGGACCAGTGCATTGTATCAGTTTCAGAAGCAGAGTTGGACTAGATATGGTCCGTATGTGTAGGAAACGCCGTTCTTTTGTTCTGGGCACAATCAGATTTCCTGCTGTATTAGATACTCTAGAAAGCAAGAGCGTGCTTCTTTCTCTAAAGCAGAGTGTGATCCATGGATGAGAACTATGCTGTGTGTTTCCCTTCAGAAATGGAGTTAAATCCCAGGCTCTGTGTCTTCCTACAAGCAAGACTTCGTTTCAGGTAAGGGCAGTCACTTTTCAGCTCAAGCGAACTACATCGTTCACTGAGCTCACACATTTCTCATCTTAACAGACAAGCATTGGATGGGAGAGGACCAGTGCTTTGTATCAGTTTCAGAAGCAGAGTTGGACTAGATATGGTCCGTATGTGTAGGAAACACCGTTCTTTTGTTCTCAGCACACTCACGTTTCCTGCTGTCTTAGAGACTCTAGAAAGCAAGAGCGTGCTTCTTGTTCTAATGCAGAGTGTGATCAATGGATGAGATAATGCTGTGTGTTTCACTTCATAATTGGAGTTAAATACCAGGCTCTGAGTCTCCCTACAAGCAAGACTTCGTTTCAGGTAAGGCCAGTCACTTTTCTGCTCAAAGGAACTACATCGTTCACGAAGCTCACACGTTTCTCATCTTAACTGACAAGCATTGGATATTAGAGGACCAGTGCATTGTATCAGTTTCAGAAGAAGATTAGGACTACATATAGTCCGTATGTGTAGAAAACACCGTTCTTTTGTTCTGGGCACACTCAGATTTCCTGCTGTCTTAGAGAGTCTAGAAAGCAAGAGCATGCTTCTTTCTCTAAAGCAGAGTGTGATCCATGGATGAGAACTATGCTGTGTGCTTGACTTCAGAAACGGAGTTAAATCCCAGGCTCTGAGTCTTCCTACAGGCAAGACTTCTTTTCAGGTAAGGGCAGTCACTTTTCTGCTCAAAAGAACTACATCTTCATGAAGCTCACGCGTTTCTCATCTTAACTGACAAGCAATGGATGTTAGATGGTCAGTGCTTTTTATCAGTTTCAGAAGCAGATGTGGACTACATATGGTCCATAAGTGTAGGAAAGACCGTTCTTTTGTTCCGGGCACACTCAGATTTCCTGCTGTATTAGAGACTCTACAAAGCAAGGGTGTGATTCTCGCTCTAAAGCAGAGTGTGATCCATGGATGAGAACTATGCTGTGTGTTTCCCTTCAGAAATGGACTTAAATCCCAGGCTCTGTATCTTACTACAAGCTAGACTTCGTTTCAGGTAAGGGCAGTCACTTTTCTGCTCAAATGAACTACATCATTCACGAAGCTCACAGGTTTCTCATCTTAATTGACAAGCATTGGATGTTAGAGGTCCAGTGCTTTGTATCAGTTTCAGAAGAAGAGTTGGACTAGATATGGTCCATATGGGTAGGAAACACCGTTCTTTTGTTCTGGGCACACTCAGATTTCCTGCTGTCTTAGAGAATCTAGAAAGCAATAGCGTGCTTCTTGTTCTAAAGCAGAGTGTGATCAATGGATGAGACAATGCTGTGTGTTTCACTTCAGAAATGGAGTTAAATCCCAGGCTCTGTGTCTTCCTACAGGCAAGGATTCGTTTCAGGTAAGGGCAGTCACTTTTCAGCTCAAAAGAACTACATCGTTCACTGAGCTCACACGTTTCTCATCTTAACAGACAAGCATTGGATGTTAGAGGACCAGTGCATTGTATCAGTTTCAGAAGAAGATTTGGACTACATATAGTCAGTATGTGTGGGAAACACCGTTCTTTTGTTCTGGGCACAATCAGACTTCCTGCTCTATTAGAGACTCTAGAAAGCAAGAGCGTGCTTCTTGCTCTAAAGCAGAGTGTGATCCATTGATGAGAACTATGCTGTATGTTTCCCTTCAGAAATGGAGTTAAATCCCAGACTCTGTGTCTTCCTACAGGCAAGACTTCATTTCAGGTAAGGCCAGTCACTTTTCAGTTCAAAGGAACTACATCATTCACAAAGCTCACACGTTTCTCATCTTAACTGACAAGCACTGGATGTTAGAGGACCAGTGCATTCTATCAGTTTCAGAAGCAGATTTGGACTACATATGGTCCATATGTGTAGGAAACACCGTTCTTTTGTTCCGGGCACACTCAGATTTCCTGCTGTCTTAGAGAGTCTAGAAAGCAAGAGTGTGCTTCTTGCTCTAAAGCAGAGTGTGATCCATGGATGAGAACTATGCTGTGTGCTTGACTTCAGAAACGGAGTTAAATCCCAGGCTCTGTATCTTACTACAAGCAAGACTTCGTTTCAGGTAAGGGCAGTCACTTTTCTGCTCAAACGAACTACATCTTCATGAAGCTCACGCGTTTCTCATCTTAACTGACAAGCAATGGATGTTAGATGGTCAGTGCTTTTTATCAGTTTCAGAAGCAGATGTGGACTACATATGGTCCATAAGTGTAGGAAAGACCGTTCTTTTGTTCCGGGCACACTCAGATTTCCTGCTGTATTAGAGACTCTACAAAGCAAGGGTGTGCTTCTCGCTCTAAAGCAGAGTGTGATCCATGGATGAGAACTATGCTGTGTGTTTCCCTTCAGAAATGGAGTTAAATCGCAGACTCTGTGTCTTCCTACAGGCAAGACTTCGTTTCAGGTAAGGGCAGTCACTTTTCTGCTCAAAGGAACTACATCGTTCACGAACCTCACACGTTTCTCATCTTAACTGACAAGCATTGGATGTTAGAGGACCAGTGCATTGTATCAGTTTCAGAAGCAGAGTTGGACTAGATATGGTCCGTATGTGTAGGAAACGCTGTTCTTTTGTTCTGGGCACAATCAGATTTCCTGCTGTATTAGATACTCTAGAAAGCAAGAGCGTGCTTCTTTCTCTAAAGCAGAGTGTGATCCATGGATGAGAACTATGCTGTGTGTTTCCCTTCAGAAATGGAGTTAAATCCCAGGCTCTGTGTCTTCCTACCAGCAAGACTTCGTTTCAGGTAAGGGCAGTCACTTTTCAGCTCAAGCGAACTACATCGTTCACTGAGCTCACACATTTCTCATCTTAACAGACAAGCATTGGATGGGAGAGGACCAGTGCTTTGTATCAGTTTCAGAAGCAGAGTTGGACTAGATATGGTCCGTATGTGTAGGAAACACCGTTCTTTTGTTCTAAGCACACTAACGTTTCCTGCTGTCTTAGAGACTCTAGAAAGCAAGAGCGTGCTTCTTGTTCTAATGCAGAGTGTGATCAATGGATGAGATAATGCTGTGTGTTTCACTTCATAATTGGAGTTAAATACCAGGCTCTGAGTCTCCCTACAAGCAAGACTTCGTTTCAGGTAAGGGCAGTCACTTTTCTGCTCAAAGGAACTACATCGTTCACGAAGCTCACATGTTTCTCATCTTAACTGACAAGCATTGGATATTAGAGGACCAGTGCTTTGTATCAGTTTCAGAAGAAGATTAGGACTACATATAGTCCGTATGTGTAGGAAACACCGTTCTTTTGTTCTGGGCACAATCAGATTTCCTGCTGTATTCGAGACTCTAGAAAGCAAGAGTGTGCTTCTTGCTCTAAAGCAGAGTGTGATCCATGGATGAGAACTATGCTGTGTGTTTCCCTTCAGAAATGGAGTTAAATCCCAGGCTCTGAGTCTTCCTACAAGCAAGACTTAAATTCAGGTAAGGGCTGTCACTTTTCTGCTCAAACTAACTACATCGTTCATGAAGCTCACACATTTCTCATCTTAACTGACAAGCATTGGATGTTAGAGGGTCAGTGCCTTGTATCAGTTTCAGAAGCAGATTTGGACTACATATGGTCAATATGTGTAGGAAAGACCGTTCTTTTGTTCTGGGCACACTCAGATTTCCTGCTGTATTAGAGAGTCTAGAAAGCTAGAGTGTGCTTCTCGCTCTAGAGCAGAGTGTGATCCATGGATGAGAACTATGCTGTGTGTTTCCCTTCAGAAATGGACTTAAATCCCAGGCTCTGTGTCTTACTACAAGCAAGACTTCGTTTCAGGTAAGGGCAGTCACTTTTCAGTTCAAAGGAACTACATCATTCACAAAGCTCACACGTTTCTCATCTTAACTGACAAGCACTGGATGTTAGAGGACCAGTGCATTCTATCAGTTTCAGAAGAAGATTTGGACTACATATAGTCCATATGTGTAGGAAACACCGTTCTTTTGTTCTGGGCACACTCAGATTTCCTGCTGTCTTAGAGACTCTAGAAAGCAAGAGTGTGCTTCTTGCTCTAAAGCAGAGTGTGATCCATTGATGAGAACTATGCTGTATGTTTCACTTCAGAAATGGAGTTAAATCCCAGGCTCTGTGTCTTCCTACAGGCAAGACTTCGTTTCAGGTAAGGGCAGTCACTTTTCAGTTCAAAGGAACTACATCATTCACAAAGCTCACACGTTTCTCATCTTAACTGACAAGCACTGGATGTTAGAGGACCAGTGCATTCTATCAGTTTCAGAAGCAGATTTGGACTACATATGGTCCATATGTGTAGGAAACACCGTTCTTTTGTTCCGGGCACACTCAGATTTCCTGCTGTGTTAGAGACTCTACAAAGCAAGAGTGTGCTTCTTGTTCTAAAGCAGAGTGTGATCAATGGATGAGACAATGCTGTGTGTTTCACTTCAGAAATGGAGTTAAATCCCAGGCTCTGTGTCTTCCTACAGGCAAGACTTCATTTCAGGTAAGGGCAGTCACTTTTCAGCTCAAAAGAACTACATCGTTCACTGAGCTCACACGTTTCTCATCTTAACAGACAAGCATTGGATGTTAGAGGACCAGTGCATTGTATCAGTTTCAGAAGAAGATTTGGACTACATATAGTCAATATGTGTGGGAAACACCGTTCTTTTGTTCTGGGCACAATCAGACTTCCTGCTCTATTAGAGACTCTAGAAAGCAAGAGCGTGCTTCTTGCTCTAAAGCAGAGTGTGATCCATTGATGAGAACTATGCTGTATGTTTCCCTTCAGAAATGGAGTTAAATCCCAGACTCTGTGTCTTCCTACAGGCAAGACTTCGTTTCAGGTAAGGGCAGTCACTTTTCAGTTCAAAGGAACTACATCATTCACAAAGCTCACACGTTTCTCATCTTAACTGACAAGCACTGGATGTTAGAGGACCAGTGCATTCTATCAGTTTCAGAAGAAGATTTGGACTACATATAGTCTGTGTGTGTAGGAAACACAGTTCTTTTGTTCTGGGCAACTCAGATTTCCTGCTGTCTTAGAGACTCTAGAAAGCAAGAGCGTGCTTCTCGCTCTAAAGCAGAGTGTGATCAATGGATGATTACACTGCTGTGTGTTTTAATTCAGAAATGGAGTTACATCCCAGGCTCTGAGTCTTCCTACAAGCAAGACTTAAATTCAGGTAAGGGCAGTCACTTTTCTGCTCAAACTAACTACATCGTTCACGAAACTCACACATTTCTCATCTTAACTGACAAGCATTGGATGTTAGAGGACCAGTGCATTGTGTCAGTTTCAGAAGAAGATTTGGACTACATATAGTCCGTATGTGTAGGAAACACCGTTCTTTTGTTCTGGGCACAATCAGACTTCCTGCTCTATTAGAGACTCTAGAAAGCAAGAGCGTGCTTCTTGCTCTAAAGCAGAGTGTGATCCATTGATGAGAACTATGCTGTATGTTTCCCTTCAGAAATGGAGTTAAATCCCAGACTCTGTGTCTTCCTACAGGCAAGACTTCGTTTCAGGTAAGGGCAGTCACTTTTCTGCTCAAATGAACTACATCATTCACGAAGCTCACAGGTTTCTCATCTTAATTGACAAGCATTGGATGTTAGAGGACCAGTGCTTTGTATCAGTTTCAGAAGAAGAGTTGGACTAGATATGGTCCATATGTGTAGGAAACACCGTTCTTTTGTTCTGGGCACACTCAGATTTCCTGCTGTCTTAGAGAATCTAGAAAGCAATAGCGTGCTTCTTGTTCTAAAGCAGAGTGTGATCAATGGATGAGACAATGCTGTGTGTTTCATTTCAGAAATGGAGTTAAATCCCAGGCTCTGTGTCTTCCTACAGGCAAGACTTCGTTTCAGGTAAGGGCAGTCACTTTTCAGCTCAAAAGAACTACATCGTTCACTGAGCTCACACGTTTCTCATCTTAACAGACAAGCATTGGATGTTAGAGGACCAGTGCATTGTATCAGTTTCAGAAGAAGATTTGGACTACATATAGTCAGTATGTGTGGGAAACACCGTTCTTTTGTTCTGGGCACAATCAGACTTCCTGCTCTATTAGAGACTCTAGAAAGCAAGAGCGTGCTTCTTGCTCTAAAGCAGAGTGTGATCCATTGATGAGAACTATGCTGTATGTTTCCCTTCAGAAATGGAGTTAAATCCCAGACTCTGTGTCTTCCTACAGGCAAGACTTCGTTTAGGTAAGGGCAGTCACTTTTCAGTTAAAAGGAACTACATCATTCACAAAGCTCACACGTTTCTCATCTTAACTGACAAGCACTGGATGTTAGAGGACCAGTGCATTGTATGAGTTTCAGAAGAAGATTTGGACTACATATAGTCTGTGTGTGTAGGAAACACCGTTCTTTTGTTCTGGGCACACTCAGATTTCCTGCTGTCTTAGAGACTCTAGAAAGCAAGAGCGTGCTTCCGCTCTAAAGCAGAGTGTGATCAATGGATGATTACACTGCTGTGTGTTTTAATTCAGAAATGGAGTTACATCCCAGGCTCTGAGTCTTCCTACAAGCAAGACTTAAATTCAGGTAAGGGCAGTCACTTTTCTGCTCAAACTAACTACATCGTTCACGAAGCTCACACATTTCTCATCTTAACTGACAAGCATTGGATGTTAGAGGACCAGTGCATTGTGTCAGTTTCAGAAGAAGATTTGGACTACATATAGTCCGTATGTGTAGGAAACACCGTTCTTTTGTTCTGGGCACAATCAGATTTCCTGCTCTATTAGAGACTCTAGAAAGCAAGAGCGTGCTTCTTGCTCTAAAGCAGAGTGTGATCCATTGATGAGAACTATGCTGTATGTTTCCCTTCAGAAATGGAGTTAAATCCCAGACTCTGTGTCTTCCTACAGGCAAGACTTCATTTCAGGTAAGGCCAGTCACTTTTCAGTTCAAAGGAACTACATCATTCACAAAGCTCACACGTTTCTCATCTTAACTGACAAGCACTGGATGTTAGAGGACCAGTGCATTCTATCAGTTTCAGAAGCAGATTTGGACTACATATGGTCCATATGTGTAGGAAACACCGTTCTTTTGTTCCGGGCACACTCAGATTTCCTGCTGTATTAGAGACTCTACAAAGCAAGAGTGTGCTTCTCACTCTAAAGCAGAGTGTGATCCATGGATGAGAACTATGCTGTGTGTTTCCCTTCAGAAATGGACTTAAATCCCAGGCTCTGTATCTTACTACAAGCAAGACTTCGTTTCAGGTAAGGGCAGTCACTTTTCTGCTCAAATGAACTACATCATTCACGAAGCTCACAGGTTTCTCATCTTAATTGACAAGCATTGGATGTTAGAGGACCAGTGCTTTGTATCAGTTTCAGAAGAAGAGTTGGACTAGATATGGTCCATATGTGTAGGAAACACCGTTCTTTTGTTCTGGGCACACTCAGATTTCCTGCTGTCTTAGAGAATCTAGAAAGCAATAGCGTGCTTCTTGTTCTAAAGCAGAGTGTGATCAATGGATGAGACAATGCTGTGTGTTTCACTTCAGAAATGGAGTTAAATCCCAGGCTCTGTGTCTTCCTACAGGCAAGACTTCGTTTCAGGTAAGGGCAGTCACTTTTCAGCTCAAAAGAACTACATCGTTCACTGAGCTCACACGTTTCTCATCTTAACAGACAAGCATTGGATGTTAGAGGACCAGTGCATTGTATCAGTTTCAGAAGAAGATTTGGACTACATATAGTCAGTATGTGTGGGAAACACCGTTCTTTTGTTCTGGGCACAATCAGACTTCCTGCTCTATTAGAGACTCTAGAAAGCAAGAGCGTGCTTCTTGCTCTAAAGCAGAGTGTGATCCATTGATGAGAACTATGCTGTATGTTTCCCTTCAGAAATGGAGTTAAATCCCAGACTCTGTGTCTTCCTACAGGCAAGACTTCGTTTAGGTAAGGGCAGTCACTTTTCAGTTCAAAGGAACTACATCATTCACAAAGCTCACACGTTTCTCATATTAACTGACAGCACTGGATGTTAGAGGACCAGTGCATTGTATGAGTTTCAGAAGAAGATTTGGACTACATATAGTCTGTGTGTGTAGGAAACACCGTTCTTTTTTTCTGGGCACACTCAGATTTCCTGCTGTCTTAGAGAATCTAGAAAGCAAGAGCGTGCTTCTCGCTCTAAAGCAGAGTGTGATCAATGGATGATTACACTGCTGTGTGTTTTACTTCAGAAATGGAGTTACATCCCAGGCTCTGAGTCTTCCTACAAGCAAGACTTAAATTCAGGTAAGGGCAGTCACTTTTCTGCTCAAACTAACTACATCGTTCACGAAGCTCACACATTTCTCATCTTAACTGACAAGCATTGGATGTTAGAGGACCAGTGCATTGTGTCAGTTTCAGAAGAAGATTTGGACTACATATAGTCCGTATGTGTAGGAAACACCGTTCTTTTGTTCTGGGCACAATCAGATTTCCTGCTGTATTAGATACTCCAGAAAGCAAGAGCGTGCTTCTTGCTCTAAAGCAGAGTGTGATCCATGGATGAGAACTATGCTGTGTGTTTCACTTCAGAAATTGACTTAAATCCCAGGCTCTGTGTCTTACTACAAGCAAGACTTCGTTTCAGGTAAGGGCAGTCACTTTTCTGCTCAAATGAACTACATCATTCACGAAGCTCACACGTTTCTCATCTTAATTGACAAGCATTGGATGGTAGAGGACCAGTGCTTTGTATCAGTTTCAGAAGAAGAGTTGGACTAGATATGGTCCATATGTGTAGGAAACACCGTTCTTTTGTTCTGGGCACACTCAGATTTCCTGCTGTCTTAGAGAATCTAGAAAGCAATAGCGTGCTTCTTGTTCTAAAGCAGAGTGTGATCAATGGATGAGACAATGCTGTGTGTTTCCCTTCAGAAATGGAGTTAAATCCCAGGCTCTGTGTCTTCCTACAGGCAAGACTCCGTTTCAGGTAAGGGCAGTCACTTTTCAGTTCAAAGGAACTACATCATTCACAAAGCTCACACGTTTCTCATCTTAACTGACAAGCACTGGATGTTAGAGGACCAGTGCATTCTATCAGTTTCAGAAGCAGATTTGGACTACATATGTTCCATATGTGTAGGAAACACCGTTCTTTTGTTCCGGGCACACTCAGATTTCCTGCTGTATTAGAGACTCTACAAAGCAAGAGTGTGCTTCTCACTCTAAAGCAGAGTGTGATCCATGGATGAGAACTATGCTGTGTGTTTCCCTTCAGAAATGGACTTAAATCCCAGGCTCTGTATCTTACTACAAGCAAGACTTCGTTTCAGGTAAGGGCAGTCACTTTTCTGCTCAAATGAACTACATCATTCACGAAGCTCACAGGTTTCTCATCTTAATTGACAAGCATTGGATGTTAGAGGACCAGTGCTTTGTATCAGTTTCAGAAGAAGAGTTGGACTAGATATGGTCCATATGTGTAGGAAACACCGTTCTTTTGTTCTGGGCACACTCAGATTTCCTGCTGTCTTAGAGAATCTAGAAAGCAATAGCGTGCTTCTTGTTCTAAAGCAGAGTGTGATCAATGGATGAGACAATGCTGTGTGTTTCACTTCAGAAATGGAGTTAAATCCCAGGCTCTGTGTCCTCCTACAGGCAAGACTTCGTTTCAGGTAAGGGCAGTCACTTTTCAGCTCAAAAGAACTACATCGTTCACTGAGCTCACACGTTTCTCATCTTAACAGACAAGCATTGGATGTTAGAGGACCAGTGCATTGTATGAGTTTCAGAAGAAGAGTTGGACTACATATAGTCAGTATGTGTGGGAAACACCGTTCTTTTGTTCTGGGCACAATCAAACTTCCTGCTCTATTAGAGACTCTAGAAAGCAAGAGCGTGCTTCTTGCTCTAAAGCAGAGTGTGATCCATTGATGAGAACTATGCTGTATGTTTCCCTTCAGAAATGGAGTTAAATCCCAGACTCTGTGTCTTCCTACAGGCAAGACTTCGTTTAGGTAAGGGCAGTCACTTTTCAGTTCAAAGGAAATACATCATTCACAAAGCTCACACGTTTCTCATCTTAACTGACAAGCACTGGATGTTAGAGGACCAGTGCATTCTATCAGTTTCAGAAGAAGATTAGGACTACTTATAGTCTGTGTGTGTAGGAAACACCGTTCTTTTGTTCTGGGCAACTCAGATTTCCTGCTGTCTTAGAGACTCTAGAAAGCAAGAGCGTGCTTCTCGCTCTAAAGCAGAGTGTGATCAATGGATGATTACACTGCTGTGTGTTTTACTTCAGAAATGGAGTTACATCCCAGGCTCTGAGTCTTCCTACAAGCAAGACTTAACTTCAGGTAAGGGCAGTCACTTTTCTGCTCAAAGTAACTACATCGTTCACGAAGCTCACACATTTCTCATCTTAACTGACAAGCATTGGATGTTAGAGGACCAGTGCATTGTGTCAGTTTCAGAAGAAGATTTGGACTACATATAGTCCGTATGTGTAGGAAACACCGTTCTTTTGTTCTGGGCACAATCAGATTTCCTGCTGTATTAGATACTCCAGAAAGCAAGAGCGTGCTTCTTGCTCTAAAGCAGAGTGTGATCCATGGATGAGAACTATGCTGTGTGTTTCACTTCAGAAATTGACTTAAATCCCAGGCTCTGTGTCTTACTACAAGCAAGACTTCGTTTCAGGTAAGGGCAGTCACTTTTCTGCTCAAATGAACTACATCATTCACGAAGCTCACACGTTTCTCATCTTAATTGACAAGCATTGGATGGTAGAGGACCAGTGCTTTGTATCAGTTTCAGAAGAAGAGTTGGACTAGATATGGTCCATATGTGTAGGAAACACCGTTCTTTTGTTCTGGGCACACTCAGATTTCCTGCTGTCTTAGAGAATCTAGAAAGCAATAGCATGCTTCTTGTTCTAAAGCAGAGTGTGATCAATGGATGAGACAATGCTGTGTGTTTCCCTTCAGAAATGGAGTTAAATCCCAGGCTCTGTGTCTTCCTACAGGCAAGACTCCGTTTCAGGTAAGGGCAGTCACTTTTCAGTTCAAAGGAACTACATCATTCACAAAGCTCACACGTTTCTCATCTTAACTGACAAGCACTGGATGTTAGAGGACCAGTGCATTCTATCAGTTTCAGAAGCAGATTTGGACTACATATGGTCCATATGTGTAGGAAACACCGTTCTTTTGTTCCAGGCACACTCAGATTTCCTGCTGTATTAGAGACTCTACAAAGCAAGAGTGTGCTTCTCACTCTAAAGCAGAGTGTGATCCATGGATGAGAACTATGCTGTGTGTTTCCCTTCAGAAATGGACTTAAATCCCAGGCTCTGTATCTTACTACAAGCAAGACTTCGTTTCAGGTAAGGGCAGTCACTTTTCTGCTCAAATGAACTACATCATTCACGAAGCTCACAGGTTTCTCATCTTAATTGACAAGCATTGGATGTTAGAGGACCAGTGCTTTGTATCAGTTTCAGAAGAAGAGTTGGACTAGATATGGTCCATATGTGTAGGAAACACCGTTCTTTTGTTCTGGGCACACTCAGATTTCCTGCTGTCTTAGAGAATCTAGAAAGCAATAGCGTGCTTCTTGTTCTAAAGCAGAGTGTGATCAATGGATGAGACAATGCTGTGTGTTTCACTTCAGAAATGGAGTTAAATCCCAGGCTCTGTGTCCTCCTACAGGCAAGACTTCGTTTCAGGTAAGGGCAGTCACTTTTCAGCTCAAAAGAACTACATCGTTCACTGAGCTCACACGTTTCTCATCTTAACAGACAAGCATTGGATGTTAGAGGACCAGTGCATTGTATGAGTTTCAGAAGAAGATTTGGACTACATATAGTCAGTATGTGTGGGAAACACCGTTCTTTTGTTCTGGGCACAATCAGACTTCCTGCTCTATTAGAGACTCTAGAAAGCAAGAGCGTGCTTCTTGCTCTAAAGCAGAGTGTGATCCATTGATGAGAACTATGCTGTATGTTTCCCTTCAGAAATGGAGTTAAATCCCAGACTCTGTGTCTTCCTACAGGCAAGACTTCGTTTAGGTAAGGGCAGTCACTTTTCAGTTCAAAGGAACTACATCATTCACAAAGCTCACACGTTTCTCATCTTAACTGACAAGCACTGGATGTTAGAGGACCAGTGCATTGTATGAGTTTCAGAAGAAGATTTGGACTACATATAGTCTGTGTGTGTAGGAAACACCGTTCTTTTTTTCTGGGCACACTCAGATTTCCTGCTGTCTTAGAGAATCTAGAAAGCAAGAGCGTGCTTCTCGCTCTAAAGCAGAGTGTGATCAATGGATGATTACACTGCTGTGTGTTTTACTTCCGAAATGGAGTTACATCCCAGGCTCTGAGTCTTCCTACAAGCAAGACTTAAATTCAGGTAAGGGCAGTCATTTTCTGCTCAAACTAAATACATCGTTCACGAAGCTCACACATTTCTCATCTTAACTGACAAGCATTGGATGTTAGAGGACCAGTGCATTGTGTCAGTTTCAGAAGAAGATTTGGACTACATATAGTCCGTATGTGTAGGAAACACCGTTCTTTTGTTCTGGGCACAATCAGATTTCCTGCTGTATTAGATACTCCAGAAAGCAAGAGCGTGCTTCTTGCTCTAAAGCAGAGTGTGATCCATGGATGAGAACTATGCTGTGTGTTTCACTTCAGAAATTGACTTAAATCCCAGGCTCTGTGTCTTACTACAAGCAAGACTTCGTTTCAGGTAAGGGCAGTCACTTTTCTGCTCAAATGAACTACATCATTCACGAAGCTCACACGTTTCTCATCTTAATTGACAAGCATTGGATGGTAGAGGACCAGTGCTTTGTATCAGTTTCAGAAGAAGAGTTGGACTAGATATGGTCCATATGTGTAGGAAACACCGTTCTTTTGTTCTGGGCACACTCAGATTTCCTGCTGTCTTAGAGAATCTAGAAAGCAATAGCGTGCTTCTTGTTCTAAAGCAGAGTGTGATCAATGGATGAGACAATGCTGTGTGTTTCCCTTCAGAAATGGAGTTAAATCCCAGGCTCTGTGTCTTCCTACAGGCAAGACTCCGTTTCAGGTAAGGGCAGTCACTTTTCAGTTCAAAGGAACTACATCATTCACAAAGCTCACACGTTTCTCATCTTAACTGACAAGCACTGGATGTTAGAGGACCAGTGCATTCTATCAGTTTCAGAAGCAGATTTGGACTACATATGGTCCATATGTGTAGGAAACACCGTTCTTTTGTTCCGGGCACACTCAGATTTCCTGCTGTATTAGAGACTCTACAAAGCAAGAGTGTGCTTCTCATTCTAAAGCAGAGTGTGATCCATGGATGAGAACTATGCTGTGTGTTTCCCTTCAGAAATGGACTTAAATCCCAGGCTCTGTATCTTACTACAAGCAAGACTTCGTTTCAGGTAAGGGCAGTCACTTTTCTGCTCAAATGAACTACATCATTCACGAAGCTCACAGGTTTCTCATCTTAATTGACAAGCATTGGATGTTAGAGGACCAGTGCTTTGTATCAGTTTCAGAAGAAGAGTTGGACTAGATATGGTCCGTATGTGTAGGAAACACCGTTCTTTTGTTCTCAGCACACTCACGTTTCCTGCTGTCTTAGAGACTCTAGAAAGCAAGAGCGTGCTTCTTGTTCTAATGCAGAGTGTGATCAATGGATGAGATAATGCTGTGTGTTTCACTTCATAATTGGAGTTAAATACCAGGCTCTGAGTCTCCCTACAAGCAAGACTTCGTTTCAGGTAAGGCCAGTCACATTTCTGTTCAAAGGAACTACATCGTTCACGAAGCTCACACGTTTCTCATCTTAACTGACAAGCATTGGATATTAGAGGACCAGTGCATTGTATCAGTTTCAGAAGAAGATTAGGACTACATATAGTCCGTATGTGTAGGAAACACCGTTCTTTTGTTCTGGGCACACTCAGATTTCCTGCTGTCTTAGAGAGTCTAGAAAGCAAGAGTGTGCTTCTTGCTCTAAAGCAGAGTGTGATCCATGGATGAGAACTATGCTGTGTGCTTGACTTCAGAAACGGAGTTAAATCCCAGGCTCTGAGTCTTCCTACAGGCAAGACTTCGTTTCAGGTAAGGGCAGTCACTTTTCTGCTCAAACGAACTACATCTTCATGAAGCTCACACGTTTCTCATCTTAACTGACAAGCAATGGATGTTAGATGGTCAGTGCTTTTTATCAGTTTCAGAAGCAGATGTGGACTACATATGGTCCATAAGTGTAGGAAAGACCGTTCTTTTGTTCCGGGCACACTCAGATTTCCTGCTGTATTAGAGACTCTACAAATCAATGGTGTGCTTCTCGCTCTAAAGCAGAGTGTGATCCATGGATGAGAACTATGCTGTGTGTTTCCCTTCAGAAATGGACTTAAATCCCAGGCTCTGTATCTTACTACAAGCAAGACTTCGTTTCAGGTAAGGGCAGTCACTTTTCTGCTCAAATGAACTACATCATTCACGAAGCTCACAGGTTTCTCATCTTAATTGACAAGCATTGGATGTTAGAGGTCCAGTGCTTTGTATCAGTTTCAGAAGAAGAGTTGGACTAGATATGGTCCATATGTGTAGGAAACACCGTTCTTTTGTTCTGGGCACACTCAGATTTCCTGCTGTCTTAGAGAATCTAGAAAGCAATAGCGTGCTTCTTGTTCTAAAGCAGAGTGTGATCAATGGATGAGACAATGCTGTGTGTTTCACTTCAGAAATGGAGTTAAATCCCAGGCTCTGTGTCTTCCTACAGGCAAGGATTCGTTTCAGGTAAGGGCAGTCACTTTTCAGCTCAAAAGAACTACATCGTTCACTGAGCTCACACGTTTCTCATCTTAACAGACAAGCATTGGATGTTAGAGGACCAGTGCATTGTATCAGTTTCAGAAGAAGATTTGGACTACATATAGTCAGTATGTGTGGGAAACACCGTTCTTTTGTTCTGGGCACAATCAGACTTCCTGCTCTATTAGAGACTCTAGAAAGCAAGAGCGTGCTTCTTGCTCTAAAGCAGAGTGTGATCCATTGATGAGAACTATGCTGTATGTTTCCCTTCAGAAATGGAGTTAAATCCCAGACTCTGTGTCTTCCTACAGGCAAGACTTCGTTTCAGGTAAGGGCAGTCACTTTTCAGTTCAAAGGAACTACATCATTCACAAAGCTCACACGTTTCTCATCTTAACTGACAAGCACTGGATGTTAGAGGACCAGTGCATTCTATCAGTTTCAGAAGCAGATTTGGACTACATATGGTCCATATGTGTAGGAAACACCGTTCTTTTGTTCCGGGCACACTCAGATTTCCTGCTGTCTTAGAGAGTCTAGAAAGCAAGAGTGTGCTTCTTGCTCTAAAGCAGAGTGTGATCCATGGATGAGAACTATGCTGTGTGCTTGACTTCAGAAACGGAGTTAAATCCCAGGCTCTGTATCTTACTACAAGCAAGACTTCGTTTCAGGTAAGGGCAGTCACTTTTCTGCTCAAACGAACTACATCTTCATGAAGCTCACGCGTTTCTCATCTTAACTGACAAGCAATGGATGTTAGATGGTCAGTGCTTTTTATCAATTTCAGAAGCAGATGTGGACTACATATGGTCCATAAGTGTAGGAAAGACCGTTCTTTTGTTCCGGGCACACTCAGATTTCCTGCTGTATTAGAGACTCTACAAAGCAAGGGTGTGCTTCTCGCTCTAAAGCAGAGTGTGATCCATTGATGAGAACTATGCTGTGTGTTTCCCTTCAGAAATGGAGTTAAATCGCAGACTCTGTGTCTTCCTACAAGCAAGACTTCGTTTCAGGTAAGGGCAGTCAATTTTCTGCTCAAAGGAAATACATCGTTCACGAACCTCACACGTTTCTCATCTTAACTGACAAGCATTGGATGTTAGAGGACCAGTGCATTGTATCAGTTTCAGAAGCAGAGTTGGACTAGATATGGTCCGTTTGTGTAGGAAACGCCGTTCTTTGGTTCTGGGCACAATCAGATTTCCTGCTGTATTAGATACTCTAGAAAGCAAGAGCGTGCTTCTTTCTCTAAAGCAGAGTGTGATCCATGGATGAGAACTATGCTGTGTGTTTCCCTTCAGAAATGGAGTTAAATCCCAGGCTCTGTGTCTTCCTACCAGCAAGACTTCGTTTCAGGTAAGGGCAGTCACTTTTCAGCTCAAGCGAACTACATCGTTCACTGAGCTCACACATTTCTCATCTTAACAGACAAGCATTGGATGGGAGAGGACCAGTGCTTTGTATCAGTTTCAGAAGCAGAGTTGGACTAGATATGGTCCGTATGTGTAGGAAACACCGTTCTTTTGTTCTAAGCACACTAACGTTTCCTGCTGTCTTAGAGACTCTAGAAAGCAAGAGCGTGCTTCTTGTTCTAATGCAGAGTGTGATCAATGGATGAGATAATGCTGTGTGTTTCACTTCATAATTGTAGTTAAATACCAGGCTCTGAGTCTCCCTACAAGCAAGACTTCGTTTCAGGTAAGGGCAGTCACTTTTCTGCTCAAAGGATCTACATCGTTCACGAAGCTCACATGTTTCTCATCTTAACTGACAAGCATTGGATATTAGAGGACCAGTGCATTGTATCAGTTTCAGAAGAAGATTAGGACTACATATAGTCCGTATGTGTAGGAAACACCGTTCTATTGTTCTGGGCACAATCAGATTTCCTGCTGTATTCGAGACTCTAGAAAGCAAGAGTGTGCTTCTTGCTCTAAAGCAGAGTGTGATCCATGGATGAGAACTATGCTGTGTGTTTCCCTTCAGAAATGGAGTTAAATCCCAGGCTCTGAGTCTTCCTACAAGCAAGACTTAAATTCAGGTAAGGGCTGTCACTTTTCTGCTCAAACTAACTACATCGTTCATGAAGCTCACACATTTCTCATCTTAACTGACAAGCATTGGATGTTAGAGGGTCAGTGCCTTGTATCAGTTTCAGAAGCAGATTTGGACTACATATGGTCCATATGTGTAGGAAACACCGTTCTTTTGTTCTGGGCACACTCAGATTTCCTGCTGTATTAGAGAGTCTAGAAAGCTAGAGTGTGCTTCTCGCTCTAGAGCAGAGTGTGATCCATGGATGAGAACTATGCTGTGTGTTTCCCTTCAGAAATGGACTTAAATCCCAGGCTCTGTGTCTTACTACAAGCAAGACTTCGTTTCAGGTAAGGGCAGTCACTTTTCAGTTCAAAGGAACTACATCATTCACAAAGCTCACACGTTTCTCATCTTAACTGACAAGCACTGGATGTTAGAGGACCAGTGCATTCTATCAGTTTCAGAAGAAGATTTGGACTACATATAGTCCGTATGTGTAGGAAACACCGTTCTTTTGTTCTGGGCACACTCAGATTTCCTGCTGTCTTAGAGACTCTAGAAAGCAAGAGTGTGCTTCTTGCTCTAAAGCAGAGTGTGATCCATGGATGAGAACTATGCTGTGTGCTTCACTTCAGAAATGGAGTTAAATCCCAGGCTCTGAGATTTCCTACAGGCAAGACTTCGTTTCAGGTAAGGGCAGTCACTTTCTGCTCAAACGAACTACATCGTTCATGAATCTCACACGTTTCTCATCTTAACTGACAAGCATTGCATGTTAGATGGTCAGTGCTTTGTATCAGTTTCAGAAGCAGATTTGGACTACATATGGTCCATATGTGTAGGAAACACCGTTCTTTTGTTCCGGGCACACTCAGATTTCCTGCTGTATTAGAGACTCTACAAAGCAAGAGTGTGCTTCTCGCTCTAAAGCAGAGTGTGATCCATGGATGAGAACTATGCTGTGTGTTTCCCTTCAGAAATGGACTTAAATCCCAGGCTCTGTATCTTACTACAAGCAAGACTTCGTTTCAGGTAAGGGCAGTCACTTTTCTGCTCAAATGAACTACATCATTCACGAAGCTCACAGGTTTCTCATCTTAATTGACAAGCATTGGATGTTAGAGGTCCAGTGCTTTGTATCAGTTTCAGAAGAAGAGTTGGACTAGATATGGTCCATATGTGTAGGAAACACCGTTCTTTTTTTCTGGGCACACTCAGATTTCCTGCTGTCTTAGAGAATCTAGAAAGCAAGAGCGTGCTTCTCGCTCTAAAGCAGAGTGTGATCAATGGATGATTACACTGCTGTGTGTTTTACTTCAGAAATGGAGTTACATCCCAGGCTCTGAGTCTTCCTACAAGCAAGACTTAAATTCAGGTAAGGGCAGTCACTTTTCTGCTCAAACTAACTACATCGTTCACGAAGCTCACACATTTCTCATCTTAACTGACAAGCATTGGATGTTAGAGGACCAGTGCATTGTGTCAGTTTCAGAAGAAGATTTGGACTACATATAGTCCGTATGTGTAGGAAACACCGTTCTTTTGTTCTGGGCACAATCAGATTTCCTGCTGTATTAGATACTCCAGAAAGCAAGAGCGTGCTTCTTGCTCTAAAGCAGAGTGTGATCCATGGATGAGAACTATGCTGTGTGTTTCACTTCAGAAATTGACTTAAATCCCAGGCTCTGTGTCTTACTACAAGCAAGACTTCGTTTCAGGTAAGGGCAGTCACTTTTCTGCTCAAATGAACTACATCATTCACGAAGCTCACACGTTTCTCATCTTAATTGACAAGCATTGGATGGTAGAGGACCAGTGCTTTGTATCAGTTTCAGAAGAAGAGTTGGACTAGATATGGTCCATATGTGTAGGAAACACCGTTCTTTTGTTCTGGGCACACTCAGATTTCCTGCTGTCTTAGAGAATCTAGAAAGCAATAGCGTGCTTCTTGTTCTAAAGCAGAGTGTGATCAATGGATGAGACAATGCTGTGTGTTTCCCTTCAGAAATGGAGTTAAATCCCAAGCTCTGTGTCTTCCTACAGGCAAGACTCCGTTTCAGGTAAGGGCAGTCACTTTTCAGTTCAAAGGAACTACATCATTCACAAAGCTCACACGTTTCTCATCTTAACTGACAAGCACTGGATGTTAGAGGACCAGTGCATTCTATCAGTTTCAGAAGCAGATTTGGACTACATATGGTCCATATGTGTAGGAAACACCGTTCTTTTGTTCCGGGAACACTCAGATTTCCTGCTGTATTAGAGACTCTACAAAGCAAGAGTGTGCTTCTCACTCTAAAGCAGAGTGTGATCCATGGATGAGAACTATGCTGTGTGTTTCCCTTCAGAAATGGACTTAAATCCCAGGCTCTGTATCTTACTACAAGCAAGACTTCGTTTCAGGTAAGGGCAGTCACTTTTCTGCTCAAATGAACTACATCATTCACGAAGCTCACAGGTTTCTCATCTTAATTGACAAGCATTGGATGTTAGAGGACCAGTGCTTTGTATCAGTTTCAGAAGAAGAGTTGGACTAGATATGGTCCATATGTGTAGGAAACACCGTTCTTTTGTTCTGGGCACACTCAGATTTCCTGCTGTCTTAGAGAATCTAGAAAGCAATAGCGTGCTTCTTGTTCTAAAGCAGAGTGTGATCAATGGATGAGACAATGCTGTGTGTTTCACTTCAGAAATGGAGTTAAATCCCAGGCTCTGTGTCTTCCTACAGGCAAGACTTCGTTTCAGGTAAGGGCAGTCACTTTTCAGCTCAAAAGAACTACATCGTTCACTGAGCTCACACGTTTCTCATCTTAACAGACAAGCATTGGATGTTAGAGGACCAGTGCATTGTATGAGTTTCAGAAGAAGATTTGGACTACATATAGTCAGTATGTGTGGGAAACACCGTTCTTTTGTTCTGGGCACAATCAGACTTCCTGCTCTATTAGAGACTCTAGAAAGCAAGAGCGTGCTTCTTGCTCTAAAGCAGAGTGTGATCCATTGATGAGAACTATGCTGTATGTTTCCCTTCAGAAATGGAGTTAAATCCCAGACTCTGTGTCTTCCTACAGGCAAGACTTCGTTTAGGTAAGGGCAGTCACTTTTCAGTTCAAAGGAACTACATCATTCACAAAGCTCACACGTTTCTCATCTTAACTGACAAGCACTGGATGTTAGAGGACCAGTGCATTGTATGAGTTTCAGAAGAAGATTTGGACTACATATAGTCTGTGTGTGTAGGAAACACCGTTCTTTTGTTCTGGGCACACTCAGATTTCCTGCTGTCTTAGAGACTCTAGAAAGCAAGAGCGTGCTTCTCGCTCTAAAGCAGAGTGTGATCAATGGATGATTACACTGCTGTGTGTTTTACTTCAGAAATGGAGTTACATCCCAGGCTCTGAGTCTTCCTACAAGCAAGACTTAAATTCAGGTAAGGGCAGTCACTTTTCTGCTCAAACTAACTACATCGTTCACGAAGCTCACACATTTCTCATCTTAACTGACAAGCATTGGATGTTAGAGGCCCAGTGCATTGTATCAGTTTCAGAAGAAGATTTGGACTACATATAGTCCGTATGTGTAGGAAACACCGTTCTTTTGTTCTGGGCACAATCAGATTTCCTGCTGTATTAGATACTCCAGAAAGCAAGAGCGTGCTTCTTGCTCTAAAGCAGAGTGTGATCCATGGATGAGAACTATGCTGTGTGTTTCACTTCAGAAATTGACTTAAATCCCAGGCTCTGTGTCTTACTACAAGCAAGACTTCGTTTCAGGTAAGGGCAGTCACTTTTCTGCTCAAATGAACTACATCATTCACGAAGCTCACACGTTTCTCATCTTAATTGACAAGCATTGGATGGTAGAGGACCAGTGCTTTGTATCAGTTTCAGAAGAAGAGTTGGACTAGATATGGTCCATATGTGTAGGAAACACCGTTCTTTTGTTCTGGGCACACTCAGATTTCCTGCTGTCTTAGAGAATCTAGAAAGCAATAGCGTGCTTCTTGTTCTAAAGCAGAGTGTGATCAATGGATGAGACAATGCTGTGTGTTTCCCTTCAGAAATGGAGTTAAATCCCAGGCTCTGTGTCTTCCTACAGGCAAGACTCCGTTTCAGGTAAGGGCAGTCACTTTTCAGTTCAAAGGAACTACATCATTCACAAAGCTCACACGTTTCTCATCTTAACTGACAAGCACTGGATGTTAGAGGACCAGTGCATTCTATCAGTTTCAGAAGCAGATTTGGACTACATATGGTCCATATGTGTAGGAAACACCGTTCTTTTGTTCCGGGCACACTCAGATTTCCTGCTGTATTAGAGACTCTACAAAGCAAGAGTGTGCTTCTCATTCTAAAGCAGAGTGTGATCCATGGATGAGAACTATGCTGTGTGTTTCCCTTCAGAAATGGACTTAAATCCCAGGCTCTGTATCTTACTACAAGCAAGACTTCGTTTCAGGTAAGGGCAGTCACTTTTCTGCTCAAATGAACTACATCATTCACGAAGCTCACAGGTTTCTCATCTTAATTGACAAGCATTGGATGTTAGAGGACCAGTGCTTTGTATCAGTTTCAGAAGAAGAGTTGGACTAGATATGGTCCGTATGTGTAGGAAACACCGTTCTTTTGTTCTCAGCACACACACGTTTCCTGCTGTCTTAGAGACTCTAGAAAGCAAGAGCGTGCTTCTTGTTCTAATGCAGAGTGTGATCAATGGATGAGATAATGCTGTGTGTTTCACTTCATAATTGGAGTTAAATACCAGGCTCTGAGTCTCCCTACAAGCAAGACTTCGTTTCAGGTAAGGCCAGTCACATTTCTGCTCAAAGGAACTACATCGTTCACGAAGCTCACACGTTTCTCATCTTAACTGACAAGCATTGGATATTAGAGGACCAGTGCATTGTATCAGTTTCAGAAGAAGATTAGGACTACATATAGTCCGTATGTGTAGGAAACACCGTTCTTTTGTTCTGGGCACACTCAGATTTCCTGCTGTCTTAGAGAGTCTAGAAAGCAAGAGTGTGCTTCTTGCTCTAAAGCAGAGTGTGATCCATGGATGAGAACTATGCTGTGTGCTTGACTTCAGAAACGGAGTTAAATCCCAGGCTCTGAGTCTTCCTACAGGCAAGACTTCGTTTCAGGTAAGGGCAGTCACTTTTCTGCTCAAACGAACTACATCTTCATGAAGCTCACACGTTTCTCATCTTAACTGACAAGCAATGGATGTTAGATGGTCAGTGCTTTTTATCAGTTTCAGAAGCAGATGTGGACTACATATGGTCCATAAGTGTAGGAAAGACCGTTCTTTTGTTCCGGGCACACTCAGATTTCCTGCTGTATTAGAGACTCTACAAAGCAATGGTGTGCTTCTCGCTCTAAAGCAGAGTGTGATCCATGGATGAGAACTATGCTGTGTGTTTCCCTTCAGAAATGGACTTAAATCCCAGGCTCTGTATCTTACTACAAGCAAGACTTCGTTTCAGGTAAGGGCAGTCACTTTTCTGCTCAAATGAACTACATCATTCACGAAGCTCACAGGTTTCTCATCTTAATTGACAAGCATTGGATGTTAGAGGTCCAGTGCTTTGTATCAGTTTCAGAAGAAGAGTTGGACTAGATATGGTCCATATGTGTAGGAAACACCGTTCTTTTGTTCTGGGCACACTCAGATTTCCTGCTGTCTTAGAGAAACTAGAAAGCAATAGCGTGCTTCTTGTTCTAAAGCAGAGTGTGATCAATGGATGAGACAATGCTGTGTGTTTCACTTCAGAAATGGAGTTAAATCCCAGGCTCTGTGTCTTCCTACAGGCAAGGATTCGTTTCAGGTAAGGGCAGTCACTTTTCAGCTCAAAAGAACTACATCGTTCACTGAGCTCACACGTTTCTCATCTTAACAGACAAGCATTGGATGTTAGAGGACCAGTGCATTGTATCAGTTTCAGAAGAAGATTTGGACTACATATAGTCAGTATGTGTGGGAAACACCGTTCTTTTGTTCTGGGCACAATCAGACTTCCTGCTCTATTAGAGACTCTAGAAAGGAAGAGCGTGCTTCTTGCTCTAAAGCAGAGTGTGATCCATTGATGAGAACTATGCTGTATGTTTCCCTTCAGAAATGGAGTTAAATCCCAGACTCTGTGTCTTCCTACAGGCAAGACTTCGTTTCAGGTAAGGGCAGTCACTTTTCAGTTCAAAGGAACTACATCATTCACAAAGCTCACACGTTTCTCATCTTAACTGACAAGCACTGGATGTTAGAGGACCAGTGCATTCTATCAGTTTCAGAAGCAGATTTGGACTACATATGGTCCATATGTGTAGGAAACACCGTTCTTTTGTTCCGGGCACACTCAGATTTCCTGCTGTCTTAGAGAGTCTAGAAAGCAAGAGTGTGCTTCTTGCTCTAAAGCAGAGTGTGATCCATGGATGAGAACTATGCTGTGTGCTTGACTTCAGAAACGGAGTTAAATCCCAGGCTCTGTATCTTACTACAAGCAAGACTTCGTTTCAGGTAAGGGCAGTCACTTTTCTGCTCAAACGAACTACATCTTCATGAAGCTCACGCGTTTCTCATCTTAACTGACAAGCAATGGATGTTAGATGGTCAGTGCTTTTTATCAATTTCAGAAGCAGATGTGGACTACATATGGTCCATAAGTGTAGGAAAGACCGTTCTTTTGTTCCGGGCACACTCAGATTTCCTGCTGTATTAGAGACTCTACAAAGCAAGGGTGTGCTTCTCGCTCTAAAGCAGAGTGTGATCCATTGATGAGAACTATGCTGTGTGTTTCCCTTCAGAAATGGAGTTAAATCGCAGACTCTGTGTCTTCCTACAAGCAAGACTTCGTTTCAGGTAAGGGCAGTCACTTTTCTGCTCAAAGGAACTACATCGTTCACGAACCTCACACGTTTCTCATCTTAACTGACAAGCATTGGATGTTAGAGGACCAGTGCATTGTATCAGTTTCAGAAGCAGAGTTGGACTAGATATGGTCCGTATGTGTAGGAAACGCCGTTCTTTGGTTCTGGGCACAATCAGATTTCCTGCTGTATTAGATACTCTAGAAAGCAAGAGCGTGCTTCTTTCTCTAAAGAGGAGTGTGATCCATGGATGAGAACTATGCTGTGTGTTTCCCTTCAGAAATGGAGTTAAATCCCAGGCTCTGTGTCTTCCTACCAGCAAGACTTCGTTTCAGGTAAGGGCAGTCACTTTTCAGCTCAAGCGAACTACATCGTTCACTGAGCTCACACATTTCTCATCTTAACAGACAAGCATTGGATGGGAGAGGACCAGTGCTTTGTATCAGTTTCAGAAGCAGAGTTGGACTAGATATGGTCCGTATGTGTAGGAAACACCGTTCTTTTGTTCTAAGCACACTAACGTTTCCTGCTGTCTTAGAGACTCTAGAAAGCAAGAGCGTGCTTCTTGTTCTAATGCAGAGTGTGATCAATGGATGAGATAATGCTGTGTGTTTCACTTCATAATTGGAGTTAAATACCAGGCTCTGAGTCTCCCTACAAGCAAGACTTCGTTTCAGGTAAGGGCAGTCACTTTTCTGCTCAAAGGAACTACATCGTTCACGAAGCTCACATGTTTCTCATCTTAACTGACAAGCATTGGATATTAGAGGACCAGTGCATTGTATCAGTTTCAGAAGAAGATTAGGACTACATATAGTCCGTATGTGTAGGAAACACCGTTCTATTGTTCTGGGCACAATCAGATTTCCTGCTGTATTCGAGACTCTAGAAAGCAAGAGTGTGCTTCTTGCTCTAAAGCAGAGTGTGATCCATGGATGAGAACTATGCTGTGTGTTTCCCTTCAGAAATGGAGTTAAATCCCAGGCTCTGAGTCTTCCTACAAGCAAGACTTCAATTCAGGTAAGGGCTGTCACTTTTCTGCTCAAACTAACTACATCGTTCATGAAGCTCACACATTTCGCATCTTAACTGACAAGCATTGGATGTTAGAGGGTCAGTGCCTTGTATCAGTTTCAGAAGCAGATTTGGACTACATATGGTCCATATGTGTAGGAAACACCGTTCTTTTGTTCTGGGCACACTCAGATTTCCTGCTGTATTAGAGAGTCTAGAAAGCTAGAGTGTGCTTCTCGCTCTAGAGCAGAGTGTGATCCATGGATGAGAACTATGCTGTGTGTTTCCCTTCAGAAATGGACTTAAATCCCAGGCTCTGTGTCTTACTACAAGCAAGACTTCGTTTCAGGTAAGGGCAGTCACTTTTCAGTTCAAAGGAACTACATCATTCACAAAGCTCACACGTTTCTCATCTTAACTGACAAGCACTGGATGTTAGAGGACCAGTGCATTCTATCAGTTTCAGAAGAAGATTTGGACTACATATAGTCCGTATGTGTAGGAAACACCGTTCTTTTGTTCTGGGCACACTCAGATTTCCTGCTGTCTTAGAGACTCTAGAAAGCAAGAGTGTGCTTCTTGCTCTAAAGCAGAGTGTGATCCATGGATGAGAACTATGCTGTGTGCTTCACTTCAGAAATGGAGTTAAATCCCAGGCTCTGAGATTTCCTACAGGCAAGACTTCGTTTCAGGTAAGGGCAGTCACTTTTCTGCTCAAACGAACTACATCGTTCATGAATCTCACACGTTTCTCATCTTAACTGACAAGCATTGCATGTTAGATGGTCAGTGCTTTGTATCAGTTTCAGAAGCAGATTTGGACTACATATGGTCCATATGTGTAGGAAACACCGTTCTTTTGTTCCGGGCACACTCAGATTTCCAGCTGTATTAGAGAATCTACAAAGCAAGAGTGTGCTTCTCGCTCTAAAGCAGAGTGTGATCCATGGATGAGAACTATGCTGTGTGTTTCCCTTCAGAAATGGACTTAAATCACAGGCTCTGTATCTTACTACAAGCAAGACTTCGTTTCAGGTAAGGGCAGTCACTTTTCTGCTCAAATGAACTACATCATTCACGAAGCTCACAGGTTTCTCATCTTAATTGACAAGCATTGGATGTTAGAGGTCCAGTGCTTTGTATCAGTTTCAGAAGAAGAGTTGGACTAGATATGGTCCATATGTGTAGGAAACACCGTTCTTTTTTTCTGGGCACACTCAGATTTCCTGCTGTCTTAGAGAATCTAGAAAGCAAGAGCGTGCTTCTCGCTCTAAAGCAGAGTGTGATCAATGGATGATTACACTGCTGTGTGTTTTACTTCAGAAATGGAGTTACATCCCAGGCTCTGAGTCTTCCTACAAGCAAGACTTAAATTCAGGTAAGGGCAGTCACTTTTCTGCTCAAACTAACTACATCGTTCACGAAGCTCACACATTTCTCATCTTAACTGACAAGCATTGGATGTTAGAGGACCAGTGCATTGTGTCAGTTTCAGAAGAAGATTTGGACTACATATAGTCCGTATGTGTAGGAAACACCGTTCTTTTGTTCTGGGCACAATCAGATTTCCTGCTGTATTAGATACTCCAGAAAGCAAGAGCGTGCTTCTTGCTCTAAAGCAGAGTGTGATCCATGGATGAGAACTATGCTGTGTGTTTCACTTCAGAAATTGACTTAAATCCCAGGCTCTGTGTCTTACTACAAGCAAGACTTCGTTTCAGGTAAGGGCAGTCACTTTTCTGCTCAAATGAACTACATCATTCACGAAGCTCACACGTTTCTCATCTTAATTGACAAGCATTGGATGGTAGAGGACCAGTGCTTTGTATCAGTTTCAGAAGAAGAGTTGGACTAGATATGGTCCATATGTGTAGGAAACACCGTTCTTTTGTTCTGGGCACACTCAGATTTCCTGCTGTCTTAGAGAATCTAGAAAGCAATAGCGTGCTTCTTGTTCTAAAGCAGAGTGTGATCAATGGATGAGACAATGCTGTGTGTTTCCCTTCAGAAATGGAGTTAAATCCCAAGCTCTGTGTCTTCCTACAGGCAAGACTCCGTTTCAGGTAAGGGCAGTCACTTTTCAGTTCAAAGGAACTACATCATTCACAAAGCTCACACGTTTCTCATCTTAACTGACAAGCACTGGATGTTAGAGGACCAGTGCATTCTATCAGTTTCAGAAGCAGATTTGGACTACATATGGTCCATATGTGTAGGAAACACCGTTCTTTTGTTCCGGGCACACTCAGATTTCCTGCTGTATTAGAGACTCTACAAAGCAAGAGTGTGCTTCTCACTCTAAAGCAGAGTGTGATCCATGGATGAGAACTATGCTGTGTGTTTCCCTTCAGAAATGGACTTAAATCCCAGGCTCTGTATCTTACTACAAGCAAGACTTCGTTTCAGGTAAGGGCAGTCACTTTTCTGCTCAAATGAACTACATCATTCACGAAGCTCACAGGTTTCTCATCTTAATTGACAAGCATTGGATGTTAGAGGACCAGTGCTTTGTATCAGTTTCAGAAGAAGAGTTGGACTAGATATGGTCCATATGTGTAGGAAACACCGTTCTTTTGTTCTGGGCACACTCAGATTTCCTGCTGTCTTAGAGAATCTAGAAAGCAATAGCGTGCTTCTTGTTCTAAAGCAGAGTGTGATCAATGGATGAGACAATGCTGTGTGTTTCACTTCAGAAATGGAGTTAAATCCCAGGCTCTGTGTCTTCCTACAGGCAAGACTTCGTTTCAGGTAAGGGCAGTCACTTTTCAGCTCAAAAGAACTACATCGTTCACTGAGCTCACACGTTTCTCATCTTAACAGACAAGCATTGGATGTTAGAGGACCAGTGCATTGTATGAGTTTCAGAAGAAGATTTGGACTACATATAGTCAGTATGTGTGGGAAACACCGTTCTTTTGTTCTGGGCACAATCAGACTTCCTGCTCTATTAGAGACTCTAGAAAGCAAGAGCGTGCTTCTTGCTCTAAAGCAGAGTGTGATCCATTGATGAGAACTATGCTGTATGTTTCCCTTCAGAAATGGAGTTAAATCCCAGACTCTGTGTCTTCCTACAGGCAAGACTTCGTTTAGGTAAGGGCAGTCACTTTTCAGTTCAAAGGAACTACATCATTCACAAAGCTCACACGTTTCTCATCTTAACTGACAAGCACTGGATGTTAGAGGACCAGTGCATTGTATGAGTTTCAGAAGAAGATTTGGACTACATATAGTCTGTGTGTGTAGGAAACACCGTTCTTTTTTTCTGGGCACACTCAGATTTCCTGCTGTCGTAGAGAATCTAGAAAGCAAGAGCGTGCTTCTCGCTCTAAAGCAGAGTGTGATCAATGGATGATTACACTGCTGTGTGTTTTACTTCAGAAATGGAGTTACATCCCAGGCTCTGAGTCTTCCTACAAGCAAGACTTAAATTCAGGTAAGGGCAGTCACTTTTCTGCTCAAACTAACTACATCGTTCACGAAGCTCACACATTTCTCATCTTAACTGACAAGCATTGGATGTTAGAGGACCAGTGCATTGTGTCAGTTTCAGAAGAAGATTTGGACTACATATAGTCCGTATGTGTAGGAAACACCGTTCTTTTGTTCTGGGCACAATCAGATTTCCTGCTGTATTAGATACTCCAGAAAGCAAGAGCGTGCTTCTTGCTCTAAAGCAGAGTGTGATCCATGGATGAGAACTATGCTGTGTGTTTCACTTCAGAAATTGACTTAAATCCCAGGCTCTGTGTCTTACTACAAGCAAGACTTCGTTTCAGGTAAGGGCAGTCACTTTTCTGCTCAAATGAACTACATCATTCACGAAGCTCACACGTTTCTCATCTTAATTGACAAGCATTGGATGGTAGAGGACCAGTGCTTTGTATCAGTTTCAGAAGAAGAGTTGGACTAGATATGGTCCATATGTGTAGGAAACACCGTTCTTTTGTTCTGGGCACACTCAGATTTCCTGCTGTCTTAGAGAATCTAGAAAGCAATAGCGTGCTTCTTGTTCTAAAGCAGAGTGTGATCAATGGATGAGACAATGCTGTGTGTTTCCCTTCAGAAATGGAGTTAAATCCCAGGCTCTGTGTCTTCCTACAGGCAAGACTCCGTTTCAGGTAAGGGCAGTCACTTTTCAGTTCAAAGGAACTACATCATTCACAAAGCTCACACGTTTCTCATCTTAACTGACAAGCACTGGATGTTAGAGGACCAGTGCATTCTATCAGTTTCAGAAGAAGATTTGGACTACATATAGTCCGTATGTGTAGGAAACACCGTTCTTTTGTTCTGGGCACACTCAGATTTCCTGCTGTCTTAGAGACTCTAGAAAGCAAGAGTGTGCTTCTTGCTCTAAAGCAGAGTGTGATCCATGGATGAGAACTATGCTGTGTGTTTCCCTTCAGAAATGGAGTTAAATCCCAGGCTCTGAGTCTTCCTACAAGCAAGACTTAAATTCAGGTAAGGGCTGTCACTTTTCTGCTCAAACTAACTACATCGTTCATGAAGCTCACACATTTCTCATCTTAACTGACAAGCATTGGATGTTAGAGGGTCAGTGCCTTGTATCAGTTTCAGAAGCAGATTTGGACTACATATGGTCCATATGTGTAGGAAACACCGTTCTTTTGTTCTGGGCACACTCAGATTTCCTGCTGTATTAGAGAGTCTAGAAAGCTAGAGTGTGCTTCTCGCTCTAGAGCAGAGTGTGATCCATGGATGAGAACTATGCTGTGTGTTTCCCTTCAGAAATGGACTTAAATCCCAGGCTCTGTGTCTTACTACAAGCAAGACTTCGTTTCAGGTAAGGGCAGTCACTTTTCAGTTCAAAGGAACTACATCATTCACAAAGCTCACACGTTTCTCATCTTAACTGACAAGCATTGGATGTTAGAGGACCAGTGCATTGTATCAGTTTCAGAAGCAGAGTTGGACTAGGTATGGTCCGTATGTGTAGGAAACGCCGTTCTTTTGTTCTGGGCACAATCAGATTTCCTGCTGTATTAGATACTCTAGAAAGCAAGAGCGTGCTTCTTTCTCTAAAGCAGAGTGTGATCCATGGATGAGAACTATGCTGTGTGTTTCCCTTCAGAAATGGAGTTAAATCCCAGGCTCTGTGTCTTCCTACAAGCAAGACTTCGTTTCAGGTAAGGGCAGTCACTTTTCAGCTCAAGCGAACTACATCGTTCACTGAGCTCACACATTTCTCATCTTAACAGACAAGCATTGGATGGGAGAGGACCAGTGCTTTGTATCAGTTTCAGAAGCAGAGTTGGACTAGATATGGTCCGTATGTGTAGGAAACACCGTTCTTTTGTTCTAAGCACACTCACGTTTCCTGCTGTCTTAGAGACTCTAGAAAGCAAGAGCGTGCTTCTTGTTCTAATGCAGAGTGTGATCAATGGATGAGATAATGCTGTGTGTTTCACTTCATAATTGGAGTTAAATACCAGGCTCTGAGTCTCCCTACAAGCAAGACTTCGTTTCAGGTAAGGGCAGTCACTTTTCTGCTCAAAGGGACTACATCGTTCACGAAGCTCACATGTTTCTCATCTTAACTGACAAGCATTGGATATTAGAGGACCAGTGCATTGTATCAGTTTCAGAAGAAGATTAGGACTACATATAGTCCGTATGTGTAGGAAACACCGTTCTATTGTTCTGGGCACAATCAGATTTCCTGCTGTGTTCGAGACTCTAGAAAGCAAGAGTGTGCTTCTTGCTCTAAAGCAGAGTGTGATCCATGGATGAGAACTATGCTGTGTGTTTCCCTTCAGAAATGGAGTTAAATCCCAGGCTCTGAGTCTTCCTACAAGCAAGACTTAAATTCAGGTAAGGGCTGTCACTTTTCTGCTCAAACTAACTACATCGTTCATGAAGCTCACACATTTCTCATCTTAACTGACAAGCATTGGATGTTAGAGGGTCAGTGCCTTGTATCAGTTTCAGAAGCAGATTTGGACTACATATGGTCCATATGTGTAGGAAAAACCGTTCTTTTGTTCTGGGCACACTCAGATTTCCTGCTGTATTAGAGAGTCTAGAAAGCTAGAGTGTGCTTCTCGCTCTAGAGCAGAGTGTGATCCATGGATGAGAACTATGCTGTGTGTTTCCCTTCAGAAATGGACTTAAATCCCAGGCTCTGTGTCTTACTACAAGCAAGACTTCGTTTCAGGTAAGGGCAGTCACTTTTCAGTTCAAAGGAACTACATCATTCACAAAGCTCACACGTTTCTCATCTTAACAGACATGCATTGGATTTTAGAAGACCAGTGCTTTGTATCAGTTTCAGAAGCAGAGTTGGACTAGATATGGTCCGTATGTGTAGGAAACACCGTTCTTTTGTTCTGGGCACACTCAGATTTCCTGCTGTCTTAGAGAATCTAGAAAGCAATAGCGTGCTTCTTGTTCTAAAGCAGAGTGTGATCAATGGATGAGACAATGCTGTGTGTTTCACTTCAGAAATGGAGTTAAATCCCAGGCTCTGTGTCTTCCTACAGGCAAGACTTCGTTTCAGGTAAGGGCAGTCACTTTTCAGCTCAAAAGAACTACATCGTTCACTGAGCTCACACGTTTCTCATCTTAACAGACAAGCATTGGATGTTAGAGGACCAGTGCATTGTATGAGTTTCAGAAGAAGATTTGGACTACATATAGTCAGTATGTGTGGGAAACACCGTTCTTTTGTTCTGGGCACAATCAGACTTCCTGCTCTATTAGAGACTCTAGAAAGCAAGAGCGTGCTTCTTGCTCTAAAGCAGAGTGTGATCCATTGATGAGAACTATGCTGTATGTTTCCCTTCAGAAATGGAGTTAAATCCCAGACTCTGTGTCTTCCTACAGGCAAGACTTCGTTTCAGGTAAGGGCAGTCACTTTTCAGTTCAAAGGAACTACATCATTCACAAAGCTCACACGTTTCTCATCTTAACTGACAAGCACTGGATGTTAGAGGACCAGTGCATTCTGTCAGTTTCAGAAGAAGATTTGGACTACATATAGTCTGTGTGTGTAGGAAACACCGTTCTTTTGTTCTGGACACACTCAGATTTCCTGCTGTCTTAGAGACTCTAGAAAGCAAGAGCGTGCTTCTCGCTCTAAAGCAGAGTGTGATCAATGGATGATTACACTGCTGTGTGTTTTACTTCAGAAATGGAGTTACATCCCAGGCTCTGAGTCTTCCTACAAGCAAGACTTAAATTCAGGTAAGGGCAGTCACTTTTCAGTTCAAAGGAACTACATCATTCACAAAGCTCACACGTTTCTCATTTAAACTGACAAGCACTGGATGTTAGAGGACCAGTGCATTCTGTCAGTTTCAGAAGCAGATTTGGACTACATATGGTCCATATGTGTAGGAAACACCGTTCTTTTGTTCCGGGCACACTCAGATTTCCTGCTGTATTAGAGACTCTATGAAGCAAGAGTGTGCTTCTCTCTCTAAAGCAGAGTGTGATCCATGGATGAGAACTATGCTGTGTGTTTCCATTCAGAAATGGACTTAAATCCCAGGCTCTGTATCTTACTACAAGCAAGACTTCGTTTCAGGTAAGGGCAGTCACTTTTCTGCTCAAATGAACTACATCATTCACGAAGCTCACACGTTTCTCATCTTAATTGACAAGCATTGGATGTTAGAGGACCAGTGCTTTGTATCAGTTTCAGAAGAAGAGTTGGACTAGATATGGTCCATATGTGTAGGAAACACCGTTCTTTTGTTCTGGGCACACTCAGATTTCCTGCTGTCTTAGAGAATCTAGAAAGCAATAACGTGCTTCTTGTTCTAAAGCAGAGTGTGATCAATGGATGAGACAATGCTGTGTGTTTCACTTCAGAAATGGAGTTAAATCCCAGGCTCTTTGTCTTCCTACAGGCAAGACTTCGTTTCAGGTAAGGGCAGTCACTTTTCAGCTCAAAAGAACTACATCGTTCACTGAGCTCACACGTTTCTCATCTTAACAGACAAACATTGGATGTTAGAGGACCAGTGCATTGTATCAGTTTCAGAAGAAGATTTGGACTACATATAGTCAGTATGTGTGGGAAACACCGTTCTTTTGTTCTGGGCACAATCAGACTTCCTGCTCTATTAGAGACTCTAGAAAGCAAGAGCGTGCTTCTTGCTCTAAAGCAGAGTGTGATCCATTGATGAGAACTATGCTGTATGTTTCCCTTCAGAAATGGAGTTAAATCCCAGACTCTGTGTCTTCCTACAGGCAAGACTTCGTTTAGGTAAGGGCAGTCACTTTTCAGTTCAAAGGAACTACATCATTCACAAAGCTCACACGTTTCTCATCTTAACTGACAAGCACTGGATGTTAGAGGACCAGTACATTGTATGAGTTTCAGAAGAAGATTTGGACTACATATAGTCTGTGTGTGTAGGAAACACCGTTCTTTTTTTCTGGGCACACTCAGATTTCCTGCTGTCGTAGAGAATCTAGAAAGCAAGAGCGTGCTTCTCGCTCTAAAGCAGAGTGTGATCAATGGATGATTACACTGCTGTGTGTTTTACTTCAGAAATGGAGTTACATCCCAGGCTCTGAGTCTTCCTACAAGCAAGACTTCGTTTCAGGTAAGGGCAGTCACTTTTCTGCTCAAATGAACTACATCATTCACGAAGCTCACACGTTTCTCATCTTAATTGACAAGCATTGGATGGTAGAGGACCAGTGCTTTGTATCAGTTTCAGAAGAAGAGTTGGACTAGATATGGTCCATATGTGTAGGAAACACCGTTCTTTTGTTCTGGGCACACTCAGATTTCCTGCTCTCTTAGAGAATCTAGAAAGCAATAGCGTGCTTCTTGTTCTAAAGCAGAGTGTGATCAATGGATGAGACAATGCTGTGTGTTTCCCTTCAGAAATGGAGTTAAATCCCAGGCTCTGTGTCTTCCTACAGGCAAGACTCCGTTTCAGGTAAGGGCAGTCACTTTTCAGTTCAAAGGAACTACATCATTCACAAAGCTCACACGTTTCTCATCTTAACTGACAAGCACTGGATGTTAGAGGACCAGTGCATTCTATCAGTTTCAGAAGAAGATTTGGACTAGGTATGGTCCGTATGTGTAGGAAACGCCGTTCTTTTGTTCTGGGCACAATCAGATTTCCTGCTGTATTAGATACCCTAGAAAGCAAGAGCGTGCTTCTTTCTCTAAAGCAGAGTGTGATCCATGGATGAGAACTATGCTGTGTGTTTCACTTCAGAAATGGAGTTAAATCCCAGGCTCTGTGTCTTCCTACAAGCAAGACTTCGTTTCAGGTAAGGGCAGTCACTTTTCAGCTCAAGCGAACTACATCGTTCACTGAGCTCACACATTTCTCATCTTAACAGACAAGCCTTGGATGGGAGAGGACCAGTGCTTTGTATCAGTTTCAGAAGCAGAGTTGGACTAGATATGGTCCGTATGTGTAGGAAACACCGTTCTTTTGTTCTAAGCACACTCACGTTTCCTGCTGTCTTAGAGACTCTAGAAAGCAAGAGTGTGCTTCTTGTTCTAATGCAGAGTGTGATCAATGGATGAGATAATGCTGTGTGTTTCACTTCATAATTGGAGTTAAATACCAGGCTCTGAGTCTCCCTACAAGCAAGACTTCGTTTCAGGTAAGGGCAGTCACTTTTCTGCTCAAAGGAACTACATCGTTCACGAAGCTCACATGTTTCTCATCTTAACTGACAAGCATTGGATATTAGAGGACCAGTGCATTGTATCAGTTTCAGAAGAAGATTAGGACTACATATAGTCCGTATGTGTAGGAAACACCGTTCTATTGTTCTGGGCACAATCAGATTTCCTGCTGTGTTCGAGACTCTAGAAAGCAAGAGTGTGCTTCTTGCTCTAAAGCAGAGTGTGATCCATGGATGAGAACTATGCTGTGTGTTTCCCTTCAGAAATGGAGTTAAATCCCAGGCTCTGAGTCTTCCTACAAGCAAGACTTAAATTCAGGTAAGGGCTGTCACTTTTCTGCTCAAACTAACTACATCGTTCATGAAGCTCACACATTTCTCATCTTAACTGACAAGCATTGGATGTTAGAGGGTCAGTGCCTTGTATCAGTTTCAGAAGCAGATTTGGACTACATATGGTCCATATGTGTAGGAAAAACCGTTCTTTTGTTCTGGGCACACTCAGATTTCCTGCTGTATTAGAGAGTCTAGAAAGCTAGAGTGTGCTTCTCGCTCTAGAGCAGAGTGTGATCCATGGATGAGAAATATGCTGTGTGTTTCCCTTCAGAAATGGACTTAAATCCCAGGCTCTGTGTCTTACTACAAGCAAGACTTCGTTTCAGGTAAGGGCAGTCACTTTTCAGTTCAAAGGAACTACATCATTCACAAAGCTCACACGTTTCTCATCTTAACAGACAAGCATTGGATTTTAGAGGACCAGTGCTTTGTATCAGTTTCAGAAGCAGAGTTGGACTAGATATGGTCCGTATGTGTAGGAAACACCGTTCTTTTGTTCTGGGCACACTCAGATTTCCTGCTGTCTTAGAGAATCTAGAAAGCAATAGCGTGCTTCTTGTTCTAAAGCAGAGTGTGATCAATGGATGAGACAATGCTGTGTGTTTCACTTCAGAAATGGAGTTAAATCCCAGACTCTGTGTCTTCCTACAGGCAAGACTTCGTTTCAGGTAAGGGCAGTCACTTTTCAGTTCAAAGGAACTACATCATTCACAAAGCTCACACGTTTCTCATCTTAACTGACAAGCACTGGATGTTAGAGGACCAGTGCATTCTGTCAGTTTCAGAAGAAGATTTGGACTACATATAGTCTGTGTGTGTAGGAAACACCGTTCTTTTGTTCTGGACACACTCAGATTTCCTGCTGTCTTAGAGACTCTAGAAAGCAAGAGCGTGCTTCTCGCTCTAAAGCAGAGTGTGATCAATGGATGATTACACTGCTGTGTGTTTTACTTCAGAAATGGAGTTACATCCCAGGCTCTGAGTCTTCCTACAAGCAAGACTTAAATTCAGGTAAGGGCAGTCACTTTTCAGTTCAAAGGAACTACATCATTCACAAAGCTCACACGTTTCTCATTTAAACTGACAAGCACTGGATGTTAGAGGACCAGTGCATTCTGTCAGTTTCAGAAGCAGATTTGGACTACATATGGTCCATATGTGTAGGAAACACCGTTCTTTTGTTCCGGGCACACTCAGATTTCCTGCTGTATTAGAGACTCTATGAAGCAAGAGTGTGCTTCTCTCTCTAAAGCAGAGTGTGATCCATGGATGAGAACTATGCTGTGTGTTTCCATTCAGAAATGGACTTAAATCCCAGGCTCTGTATCTTACTACAAGCAAGACTTCGTTTCAGGTAAGGGCAGTCACTTTTCTGCTCAAATGAACTACATCATTCACGAAGCTCACACGTTTCTCATCTTAATTGACAAGCATTGGATGTTAGAGGACCAGTGCTTTGTATCAGTTTCAGAAGAAGAGTTGGACTAGATATGGTCCATATGTGTAGGAAACACCGTTCTTTTGTTCTGGGCACACTCAGATTTCCTGCTGTCTTAGAGAATCTAGAAAGCAATAACGTGCTTCTTGTTCTAAAGCAGAGTGTGATCAATGGATGAGACAATGCTGTGTGTTTCACTTCAGAAATGGAGTTAAATCCCAGGCTCTGTGTCTTCCTACAGGCAAGACTTCGTTTCAGGTAAGGGCAGTCACTTTTCAGCTCAAAAGAACTACATCGTTCACTGAGCTCACACGTTTCTCATCTTAACAGACAAACATTGGATGTTAGAGGACCAGTGCATTGTATCAGTTTCAGAAGAAGATTTGGACTACATATAGTCAGTATGTGTGGGAAACACCGTTCTTTTGTTCTGGGCACAATCAGACTTCCTGCTCTATTAGAGACTCTAGAAAGCAAGAGCGTGCTTCTTGCTCTAAAGCAGAGTGTGATCCATTGATGAGAACTATGCTGTATGTTTCCCTTCAGAAATGGAGTTAAATCCCAGACTCTGTGTCTTCCTACAGGCAAGACTTCATTTAGGTAAGGGCAGTCACTTTTCAGTTCAAAGGAACTACATCATTCACAAAGCTCACACGTTTCTCATCTTAACTGACAAGCACTGGATGTTAGAGGACCAGTACATTGTATGAGTTTCAGAAGAAGATTTGGACTACATATAGTCTGTGTGTGTAGGAAACACCGTTCTTTTTTTCTGGGCACACTCAGATTTCCTGCTGTCGTAGAGAATCTAGAAAGCAAGAGCGTGCTTCTCGCTCTAAAGCAGAGTGTGATCAATGGATGATTACACTGCTGTGTGTTTTACTTCAGAAATGGAGTTACATCCCAGGCTCTGAGTCTTCCTACAAGCAAGACTTCGTTTCAGGTAAGGGCAGTCACTTTTCTGCTCAAATGAACTACATCATTCACGAAGCTCACACGTTTCTCATCTTAATTGACAAGCATTGGATGGTAGAGGACCAGTGCTTTGTATCAGTTTCAGAAGAAGAGTTGGACTAGATATGGTCCATATGTGTAGGAAACACCGTTCTTTTGTTCTGGGCACACTCAGATTTCCTGCTCTCTTAGAGAATCTAGAAAGCAATAGCGTGCTTCTTGTTCTAAAGCAGAGTGTGATCAATGGATGAGACAATGCTGTGTGTTTCCCTTCAGAAATGGAGTTAAATCCCAGGCTCTGTGTCTTCCTACAGGCAAGACTCCGTTTCAGGTAAGGGCAGTCACTTTTCAGTTCAAAGGAACTACATCATTCACAAAGCTCACACGTTTCTCATCTTAACTGACAAGCACTGGATGTTAGAGGACCAGTGCATTCTATCAGTTTCAGAAGAAGATTTGGACTAGGTATGGTCCGTATGTGTAGGAAACGCCGTTCTTTTGTTCTGGGCACAATCAGATTTCCTGCTGTATTAGATACCCTAGAAAGCAAGAGCGTGCTTCTTTCTCTAAAGCAGAGTGTGATCCATGGATGAGAACTATGCTGTGTGTTTCACTTCAGAAATGGAGTTAAATCCCAGGCTCTGTGTCTTCCTACAAGCAAGACTTCGTTTCAGGTAAGGGCAGTCACTTTTCAGCTCAAGCGAACTACATCGTTCACTGAGCTCACACATTTCTCATCTTAACAGACAAGCCTTGGATGGGAGAGGACCAGTGCTTTGTATCAGTTTCAGAAGCAGAGTTGGACTAGATATGGTCCGTATGTGTAGGAAACACCGTTCTTTTGTTCTAAGCACACTCACGTTTCCTGCTGTCTTAGAGACTCTAGAAAGCAAGAGCGTGCTTCTTGTTCTAATGCAGAGTGTGATCAATGGATGAGATAATGCTGTGTGTTTCACTTCATAATTGGAGTTAAATACCAGGCTCTGAGTCTCCCTACAAGCAAGACTTCGTTTCAGGTAAGGGCAGTCACTTTTCTGCTCAAAGGAACTACATCGTTCACGAAGCTCACATGTTTCTCATCTTAACTGACAAGCATTGGATATTAGAGGACCAGTGCATTGTATCAGTTTCAGAAGAAGATTAGGACTACATATAGTCCGTATGTGTAGGAAACACCGTTCTATTGTTCTGGGCACAATCAGATTTCCTGCTGTGTTCGAGACTCTAGAAAGCAAGAGTGTGCTTCTTGCTCTAAAGCAGAGTGTGATCCATGGATGAGAACTATGCTGTGTGTTTCCCTTCAGAAATGGAGTTAAATCCCAGGCTCTGAGTCTTCCTACAAGCAAGACTTAAATTCAGGTAAGGGCTGTCACTTTTCTGCTCAAACTAACTACATCGTTCATGAAGCTCACACATTTCTCATCTTAACTGACAAGCATTGGATGTTAGAGGGTCAGTGCCTTGTATCAGTTTCAGAAGCAGATTTGGACTACATATGGTCCATATGTGTAGGAAAAACCGTTCTTTTGTTCTGGGCACACTCAGATTTCCTGCTGTATTAGAGAGTCTAGAAAGCTAGAGTGTGCTTCTCGCTCTAGAGCAGAGTGTGATCCATGGATGAGAACTATGCTGTGTGTTTCCCTTCAGAAATGGACTTAAATCCCAGGCTCTGTGTCTTACTACAAGCAAGACTTCGTTTCAGGTAAGGGCAGTCACTTTTCAGTTCAAAGGAACTACATCATTCACAAAGCTCACACGTTTCTCATCTTAACAGACAAGCATTGGATTTTAGAGGACCAGTGCTTTGTATCAGTTTCAGAAGCAGAGTTGGACTAGACATGGTCCGTATGTGTAGGAAACACCGTTCTTTTGTTCTGGGCACACTCAGATTTCCTGCTGTCTTAGAGAATCTAGAAAGCAATAGCGTGCTTCTTGTTCTAAAGCAGAGTGTGATCAATGGATGAGACAATGCTGTGTGTTTCACTTCAGAAATGGAGTTAAATCCCAGGCTCTGTGTCTTCCTACAGGCAAGACTTCGTTTCAGGTAAGGGCAGTCACTTTTCAGTTCAAAGGAACTACATCATTCACAAAGCTCACACGTTTCTCATCTTAACTGACAAGCACTGGATGTTAGAGGACCAGTGCATTCTGTCAGTTTCAGAAGAAGATTTGGACTACATATAGTCTGTGTGTGTAGGAAACACCGTTCTTTTGTTCTGGACACACTCAGATTTCCTGCTGTCTTAGAGACTCTAGAAAGCAAGAGCGTGCTTCTCGCTCTAAAGCAGAGTGTGATCAATGGATGATTACACTGCTGTGTGTTTTACTTCAGAAATGGAGTTACATCCCAGGCTCTGAGTCTTCCTACAAGCAAGACTTAAATTCAGGTAAGGGCAGTCACTTTTCAGTTCAAAGGAACTACATCATTCACAAAGCTCACACGTTTCTCATTTAAACTGACAAGCACTGGATGTTAGAGGACCAGTGCATTCTGTCAGTTTCAGAAGCAGATTTGGACTACATATGGTCCATATGTGTAGGAAACACCGTTCTTTTGTTCCGGGCACACTCAGATTTCCTGCTGTATTAGAGACTCTATGAAGCAAGAGTGTGCTTCTCTCTCTAAAGCAGAGTGTGATCCATGGATGAGAACTATGCTGTGTGTTTCCATTCAGAAATGGACTTAAATCCCAGGCTCTGTATCTTACTACAAGCAAGACTTCGTTTCAGGTAAGGGCAGTCACTTTTCTGCTCAAATGAACTACATCATTCACGAAGCTCACACGTTTCTCATCTTAATTGACAAGCATTGGATGTTAGAGGACCAGTGCTTTGTATCAGTTTCAGAAGAAGAGTTGGACTAGATATGGTCCATATGTGTAGGAAACACCGTTCTTTTGTTCTGGGCACACTCAGATTTCCTGCTGTCTTAGAGAATCTAGAAAGCAATAACGTGCTTCTTGTTCTAAAGCAGAGTGTGATCAATGGATGAGACAATGCTGTGTGTTTCACTTCAGAAATGGAGTTAAATCCCAGGCTCTGTGTCTTCCTACAGGCAAGACTTCGTTTCAGGTAAGGGCAGTCACTTTTCAGCTCAAAAGAACTACATCGTTCACTGAGCTCACACGTTTCTCATCTTAACAGACAAACATTGGATGTTAGAGGACCAGTGCATTGTATCAGTTTCAGAAGAAGATTTGGACTACATATAGTCAGTATGTGTGGGAAACACCGTTCTTTTGTTCTGGGCACAATCAGACTTCCTGCTCTATTAGAGACTCTAGAAAGCAAGAGCGTGCTTCTTGCTCTAAAGCAGAGTGTGATCCATTGATGAGAACTATGCTGTATGTTTCCCTTCAGAAATGGAGTTAAATCCCAGACTCTGTGTCTTCCTACAGGCAAGACTTCGTTTCAGGTAAGGGCAGTCACTTTTCAGTTCAAAGGAACTACATCATTCACAAAGCTCACACGTTTCTCATCTTAACTGACAAGCACTGGATGTTAGAGGACCAGTGCATTCTGTCAGTTTCAGAAGAAGATTTGGACTACATATAGTCTGTGTGTGTAGGAAACACCGTTCTTTTGTTCTGGACACACTCAGATTTCCTGCTGTCTTAGAGACTCTAGAAAGCAAGAGCGTGCTTCTCGCTCTAAAGCAGAGTGTGATCAATGGATGATTACACTGCTGTGTGTTTTACTTCAGAAATGGAGTTACATCCCAGGCTCTGAGTCTTCCTACAAGCAAGACTTAAATTCAGGTAAGGGCAGTCACTTTTCAGTTCAAAGGAACTACATCATTCACAAAGCTCACACGTTTCTCATTTAAACTGACAAGCACTGGATGTTAGAGGACCAGTGCATTCTGTCAGTTTCAGAAGCAGATTTGGACTACATATGGTCCATATGTGTAGGAAACACCGTTCTTTTGTTCCGGGCACACTCAGATTTCCTGCTGTATTAGAGACTCTATGAAGCAAGAGTGTGCTTCTCTCTCTAAAGCAGAGTGTGATCCATGGATGAGAACTATGCTGTGTGTTTCCATTCAGAAATGGACTTAAATCCCAGGCTCTGTATCTTACTACAAGCAAGACTTCGTTTCAGGTAAGGGCAGTCACTTTTCTGCTCAAATGAACTACATCATTCACGAAGCTCACACGTTTCTCATCTTAATTGACAAGCATTGGATGTTAGAGGACCAGTGCTTTGTATCAGTTTCAGAAGAAGAGTTGGACTAGATATGGTCCATATGTGTAGGAAACACCGTTCTTTTGTTCTGGGCACACTCAGATTTCCTGCTGTCTTAGAGAATCTAGAAAGCAATAACGTGCTTCTTGTTCTAAAGCAGAGTGTGATCAATGGATGAGACAATGCTGTGTGTTTCACTTCAGAAATGGAGTTAAATCCCAGGCTCTGTGTCTTCCTACAGGCAAGACTTCGTTTCAGGTAAGGGCAGTCACTTTTCAGCTCAAAAGAACTACATCGTTCACTGAGCTCACACGTTTCTCATCTTAACAGACAAACATTGGATGTTAGAGGACCAGTGCATTGTATCAGTTTCAGAAGAAGATTTGGACTACATATAGTCAGTATGTGTGGGAAACACCGTTCTTTTGTTCTGGGCACAATCAGACTTCCTGCTCTATTAGAGACTCTAGAAAGCAAGAGCGTGCTTCTTGCTCTAAAGCAGAGTGTGATCCATTGATGAGAACTATGCTGTATGTTTCCCTTCAGAAATGGAGTTAAATCCCAGACTCTGTGTCTTCCTACAGGCAAGACTTCATTTAGGTAAGGGCAGTCACTTTTCAGTTCAAAGGAACTACATCATTCACAAAGCTCACACGTTTCTCATCTTAACTGACAAGCACTGGATGTTAGAGGACCAGTACATTGTATGAGTTTCAGAAGAAGATTTGGACTACATATAGTCTGTGTGTGTAGGAAACACCGTTCTTTTTTTCTGGGCACACTCAGATTTCCTGCTGTCGTAGAGAATCTAGAAAGCAAGAGCGTGCTTCTCGCTCTAAAGCAGAGTGTGATCAATGGATGATTACACTGCTGTGTGTTTTACTTCAGAAATGGAGTTACATCCCAGGCTCTGAGTCTTCCTACAAGCAAGACTTCGTTTCAGGTAAGGGCAGTCACTTTTCTGCTCAAATGAACTACATCATTCACGAAGCTCACACGTTTCTCATCTTAATTGACAAGCATTGGATGGTAGAGGACCAGTGCTTTGTATCAGTTTCAGAAGAAGAGTTGGACTAGATATGGTCCATATGTGTAGGAAACACCGTTCTTTTGTTCTGGGCACACTCAGATTTCCTGCTCTCTTAGAGAATCTAGAAAGCAATAGCGTGCTTCTTGTTCTAAAGCAGAGTGTGATCAATGGATGAGACAATGCTGTGTGTTTCCCTTCAGAAATGGAGTTAAATCCCAGGCTCTGTGTCTTCCTACAGGCAAGACTCCGTTTCAGGTAAGGGCAGTCACTTTTCAGTTCAAAGGAACTACATCATTCACAAAGCTCACACGTTTCTCATCTTAACTGACAAGCACTGGATGTTAGAGGACCAGTGCATTCTATCAGTTTCAGAAGAAGATTTGGACTAGGTATGGTCCGTATGTGTAGGAAACGCCGTTCTTTTGTTCTGGGCACAATCAGATTTCCTGCTGTATTAGATACCCTAGAAAGCAAGAGCGTGCTTCTTTCTCTAAAGCAGAGTGTGATCCATGGATGAGAACTATGCTGTGTGTTTCACTTCAGAAATGGAGTTAAATCCCAGGCTCTGTGTCTTCCTACAAGCAAGACTTCGTTTCAGGTAAGGGCAGTCACTTTTCAGCTCAAGCGAACTACATCGTTCACTGAGCTCACACATTTCTCATCTTAACAGACAAGCCTTGGATGGGAGAGGACCAGTGCTTTGTATCAGTTTCAGAAGCAGAGTTGGACTAGATATGGTCCGTATGTGTAGGAAACACCGTTCTTTTGTTCTAAGCACACTCACGTTTCCTGCTGTCTTAGAGACTCTAGAAAGCAAGAGCGTGCTTCTTGTTCTAATGCAGAGTGTGATCAATGGATGAGATAATGCTGTGTGTTTCACTTCATAATTGGAGTTAAATACCAGGCTCTGAGTCTCCCTACAAGCAAGACTTCGTTTCAGGTAAGGGCAGTCACTTTTCTGCTCAAAGGAACTACATCGTTCACGAAGCTCACATGTTTCTCATCTTAACTGACAAGCATTGGATATTAGAGGACCAGTGCATTGTATCAGTTTCAGAAGAAGATTAGGACTACATATAGTCCGTATGTGTAGGAAACACCGTTCTATTGTTCTGGGCACAATCAGATTTCCTGCTGTGTTCGAGACTCTAGAAAGCAAGAGTGTGCTTCTTGCTCTAAAGCAGAGTGTGATCCATGGATGAGAACTATGCTGTGTGTTTCCCTTCAGAAATGGAGTTAAATCCCAGGCTCTGAGTCTTCCTACAAGCAAGACTTAAATTCAGGTAAGGGCTGTCACTTTTCTGCTCAAACTAACTACATCGTTCATGAAGCTCACACATTTCTCATCTTAACTGACAAGCATTGGATGTTAGAGGGTCAGTGCCTTGTATCAGTTTCAGAAGCAGATTTGGACTACATATGGTCCATATGTGTAGGAAAAACCGTTCTTTTGTTCTGGGCACACTCAGATTTCCTGCTGTATTAGAGAGTCTAGAAAGCTAGAGTGTGCTTCTCGCTCTAGAGCAGAGTGTGATCCATGGATGAGAACTATGCTGTGTGTTTCCCTTCAGAAATGGACTTAAATCCCAGGCTCTGTGTCTTACTACAAGCAAGACTTCGTTTCAGGTAAGGGCAGTCACTTTTCAGTTCAAAGGAACTACATCATTCACAAAGCTCACACGTTTCTCATCTTAACAGACAAGCATTGGATTTTAGAGGACCAGTGCTTTGTATCAGTTTCAGAAGCAGAGTTGGACTAGACATGGTCCGTATGTGTAGGAAACACCGTTCTTTTGTTCTGGGCACACTCAGATTTCCTGCTGTCTTAGAGAATCTAGAAAGCAATAGCGTGCTTCTTGTTCTAAAGCAGAGTGTGATCAATGGATGAGACAATGCTGTGTGTTTCACTTCAGAAATGGAGTTAAATCCCAGGCTCTGTGTCTTCCTACAGGCAAGACTTCGTTTCAGGTAAGGGCAGTCACTTTTCAGTTCAAAGGAACTACATCATTCACAAAGCTCACACGTTTCTCATCTTAACTGACAAGCACTGGATGTTAGAGGACCAGTGCATTCTGTCAGTTTCAGAAGAAGATTTGGACTACATATAGTCTGTGTGTGTAGGAAACACCGTTCTTTTGTTCTGGACACACTCAGATTTCCTGCTGTCTTAGAGACTCTAGAAAGCAAGAGCGTGCTTCTCGCTCTAAAGCAGAGTGTGATCAATGGATGATTACACTGCTGTGTGTTTTACTTCAGAAATGGAGTTACATCCCAGGCTCTGAGTCTTCCTACAAGCAAGACTTAAATTCAGGTAAGGGCAGTCACTTTTCAGTTCAAAGGAACTACATCATTCACAAAGCTCACACGTTTCTCATTTAAACTGACAAGCACTGGATGTTAGAGGACCAGTGCATTCTGTCAGTTTCAGAAGCAGATTTGGACTACATATGGTCCATATGTGTAGGAAACACCGTTCTTTTGTTCCGGGCACACTCAGATTTCCTGCTGTATTAGAGACTCTATGAAGCAAGAGTGTGCTTCTCTCTCTAAAGCAGAGTGTGATCCATGGATGAGAACTATGCTGTGTGTTTCCCTTCAGAAATGGACTTAAATCCCAGGCTCTGTATCTTACTACAAGCAAGACTTCGTTTCAGGTAAGGGCAGTCACTTTTCTGCTCAAATGAACTACATCATTCACGAAGCTCACACGTTTCTCATCTTAATTGACAAGCATTGGATGTTAGAGGACCAGTGCTTTGTATCAGTTTCAGAAGAAGAGTTGGACTAGATATGGTCCATATGTGTAGGAAACACCGTTCTTTTGTTCTGGGCACACTCAGATTTCCTGCTGTCTTAGAGAATCTAGAAAGCAATAACGTGCTTCTTGTTCTAAAGCAGAGTGTGATCAATGGATGAGACAATGCTGTGTGTTTCACTTCAGAAATGGAGTTAAATCCCAGGCTCTGTGTCTTCCTACAGGCAAGACTTCGTTTCAGGTAAGGGCAGTCACTTTTCAGCTCAAAAGAACTACATCGTTCACTGAGCTCACACGTTTCTCATCTTAACAGACAAACATTGGATGTTAGAGGACCAGTGCATTGTATCAGTTTCAGAAGAAGATTTGGACTACATATAGTCAGTATGTGTGGGAAACACCGTTCTTTTGTTCTGGGCACAATCAGACTTCCTGCTCTATTAGAGACTCTAGAAAGCAAGAGCGTGCTTCTTGCTCTAAAGCAGAGTGTGATCCATTGATGAGAACTATGCTGTATGTTTCCCTTCAGAAATGGAGTTAAATCCCAGACTCTGGGTCTTCCTACAGGCAAGACTTCGTTTAGGTAAGGGCAGTCACTTTTCAGTTCAAAGGAACTACATCATTCACAAAGCTCACACGTTTCTCATCTTAACTGACAAGCACTGGATGTTAGAGGACCAGTGCATTGTATGAGTTTCAGAAGAAGATTTGGACTACATATAGTCTGTGTGTGTAGGAAACACCGTTCTTTTTTTCTGGGCACACTCAGATTTCCTGCTGTCGTAGAGAATCTAGAAAGCAAGAGCGTGCTTCTCGCTCTAAAGCAGAGTGTGATCAATGGATGATTACACTGCTGTGTGTTTTACTTCAGAAATGGAGTTACATCCCAGGCTCTGAGTCTTCCTACAAGCAAGACTTAAATTCAGGTAAGGGCAGTCACTTTTCTGCTCAAACTAACTACATCGTTCACGAAGCTCACACATTTCTCATCTTAACTGACAAGCATTGGATGTTAGAGGACCAGTGCATTGTGTCAGTTTCAGAAGAAGATTTGGACTACATATAGTCCGTATGTGTAGGAAACACCGTTCTTTTGTTCTGGGCACAATCAGATTTCCTGCTGTATTAGATACTCCAGAAAGCAAGAGCGTGCTTCTTGCTCTAAAGCAGAGTGTGATCCATGGATGAGAACTATGCTGTGTGTTTCACTTCAGAAATTGACTTAAATCCCAGGCTCTGTGTCTTACTACAAGCAAGACTTCGTTTCAGGTAAGGGCAGTCACTTTTCTGCTCAAATGAACTACATCATTCACGAAGCTTACACGTTTCTCATCTTAATTGACAAGCATTGGATGGTAGAGGACCAGTGCTTTGTATCAGTTTCAGAAGAAGAGTTGGACTAGATATGGTCCATATGTGTAGGAAACACCGTTCTTTTGTTCTGGGCACACTCAGATTTCCTGCTGTCTTAGAGAATCTAGAAAGCAATAGCGTGCTTCTTGTTCTAAAGCAGAGTGTGATCAATGGATGAGACAATGCTGTGTGTTTCCCTTCAGAAATGGAGTTAAATCCCAGGCTCTGTGTCTTCCTACAGGCAAGACTCCGTTTCAGGTAAGGGCAGTCACTTTTCAGTTCAAAGGAACTACATCATTCACAAAGCTCACACGTTTCTCATCTTAACTGACAAGCACTGGATGTTAGAGGACCAGTGCATTCTATCAGTTTCAGAAGAAGATTTGGACTACATATAGTCCGTATGTGTAGGAAACACCGTTCTTTTGTTCTGGGCACACTCAGATTTCCTGCTGTCTTAGAGACTCTAGAAAGCAAGAGTGTGCTTCTTGCTCTAAAGCAGAGTGTGATCCATGGATGAGAACTATGCTGTGTGTTTCCCTTCAGAAATGGAGTTAAATCCCAGGCTCTGAGTCTTCCTACAAGCAAGACTTAAATTCAGGTAAGGGCTGTCACTTTTCTGCTCAAACTAACTACATCGTTCATGAAGCTCACACATTTCTCATCTTAACTGACAAGCATTGGATGTTAGAGGGTCAGTGCCTTGTATCAGTTTCAGAAGCAGATTTGGACTACATATGGTCCATATGTGTAGGAAACACCGTTCTTTTGTTCTGGGCACACTCAGATTTCCTGCTGTATTAGAGAGTCTAGAAAGCTAGAGTGTGCTTCTCGCTCTAGAGCAGAGTGTGATCCATGGATGAGAACTATGCTGTGTGTTTCCCTTCAGAAATGGACTTAAATCCCAGGCTCTGTGTCTTACTACAAGCAAGACTTCGTTTCAGGTAAGGGCAGTCACTTTTCAGTTCAAAAGAACTACATCATTCACAAAGCTCACACGTTTCTCATCTTAACTGACAAGCATTGGATGTTAGAGGACCAGTGCATTGTATCAGTTTCAGAAGCAGAGTTGGACTAGGTATGGTCCGTATGTGTAGGAAACGCCGTTCTTTTGTTCTGGGCACAATCAGATTTCCTGCTGTATTAGATACTCTAGAAAGCAAGAGCGTGCTTCTTTCTCTAAAGCAGAGTGTGATCCATGGATGAGAACTATGCTGTGTGTTTCACTTCAGAAATGGAGTTAAATCCCAGGCTCTGTGTCTTCCTACAAGCAAGAATTCGTTTCAGGTAAGGGCAGTCACTTTTCAGCTCAAGCGAACTACATCGTTCACTGAGCTCACACATTTCTCATCTTAACAGACAAGCATTGGATGGGAGAGGACCAGTGCTTTGTATCAGTTTCAGAAGCAGAGTTGGACTAGATATGGTCCGTATGTGTAGGAAACACCGTTCTTTTGTTCTAAGCACACTCACGTTTCCTGCTGTCTTAGAGACTCTAGAAAGCAAGAGCGTGCTTCTTGTTCTAATGCAGAGTGTGATCAATGGATGAGAACTATGCTGTGTGTTTCCCTTCAGAAATGGACTTAAATCCCAGGCTCTGTGTCTTACTACGAGCAAGACTTCGTTTCAGGTAAGGGCAGTCACTTTTCAGTTCAAAGGAACTACATCATTCACAAAGCTCACACGTTTCTCATCTTAACTGACAAGCACTGGATGTTAGAGGACCAGTGCATTCTATCAGTTTCAGAAGAAGATTTGGACTACATATAGTCTGTGTGTGTAGGAAACACCGTTCTTTTGTTCTGGGCACACTCAGATTTCCTGCTGTCTTAGAGACTCTAGAAAGCAAGAGCGTGCTTCTCGCTCTAAAGCAGAGTGTGATCAATGGATGATTACACTGCTGTGTGTTTTACTTCAGAAATGGAGTTACATCCCAGGCTCTGAGTCTTCCTACAAGCAAGACTTAAATTCAGGTAAGGGCAGTCACTTTTCTGCTCAAACTAACTACATCGTTCACGAAGCTCACACATTTCTCATCTTAACTGACAAGCATTGGATGTTAGAGGACCAGTGCATTGTGTCAGTTTCAGAAGAAGATTTGGACTACATATAGTCCGTAAGTGTAGGAAACACCGTTCTTTTGTTCTGGGCACAATCAGATTTCCTGCTGTATTAGATACTCTAGAAAGCAAGATCGTGCTTCTTGCTCTAAAGCAGAGTGTGATCCATGGATGAGAACTATGCTGTGTGTTTCACTTCAGAAATTGACTTAAATCCCAGGCTCTGTGTCTTACTACAAGCAAGACTTCGTTTCAGGTAAGGGCAGTCACTTTTCTGCTCAAATGAACTACATCATTCACGAAGCTCACACGTTTCTCATCTTAATTGACAAGCATTGGATGGGAGAGGACCAGTGCTTTGTATCAGTTTCAGAAGAAGAATTGGACTAGATATGGTCCATATGTGTAGGAAACACCGTTCTTTTGTTCTGGGCACACTCAGATTTCCTGCTGTCTTAGAGAATCTAGAAAGCAATAGCGTGCTTCTTGTTCTAAAGCAGAGTGTGATCAATGGATGAGACAATGCTGTGTTTTTCACTTCAGAAATGGAGTTAAATCCCAGGCTCTGTGTCTTCCTACAGGCAAGACTTCGTTTCAGGTAAGGGCAGTCACTTTTCAGTTCAAAGGAACTACATCATTCACAAAGCTCACACGTTTCTCATCTTAACTGACAAGCACTGGATGTTAGAGGACCAGTGCATTCTTTCAGTTTCAGAAGAAGATTTGGACTACATATAGTCCGTATGTGTAGGAAAAACCGTTCTTTTGTTCTGGGCACACTCAGATTTCCTGCTGTCTTAGAGACTCTAGAAAGCAAGAGTGTGCTTCTTGCTCTAAAGCAGAGTGTGATCCATGGATGAGAACTATGCTGTGTGCTTGACTTCAGAAATGGAGTTAAATCCCAGGCTCTGAGTCTTCCTACAGGCAAGACTTCGTTTCAGGTAAGGGCAGTCACTTTTCTGCTCAAAAGAACTACATCGTTCATGAAGCTCACCCGTTTCTCATCTTAACTGACAAGCAATGGATGTTAGATGGTCAGTGCTTTGTATCAGTTTCAGAAGCAGATTTGGACTACATATGGTCCATATGTGTAGGAAAGACCGTTCTTTTGTTCCGGGCACACTCAGATTGCCTGCTGTATTAGAGACTCTACAAAGCAAGAGTGTGCTTCTCGCTCTAAAGCAGAGTGTGATCCATGGATGAGAACTATGCTGTGTGTTTCCCTTCAGAAATGGAGTTAAATCGCAGACTCTGTGTCTTCCTACAGGCAAGACTTCGTTTCAGGTAAGGGCAGTCACTTTTCTGCTCAAAGGAACTACATCGTTCACGAACCTCACACGATTCTCATCTTAACTGACAAGCATTGGATGTTAGAGGACCAGTGCATTGTATCAGTTTCAGAAGCAGAGTTGGACTAGATATGGTCCATATGTGTAGGAAACACCGTTCTTTTGTTCTCAGCACACTCACGTTTCCTGCTGTCTTAGAGACTCTAGAAAGCAAGAGCGTGCTTCTTGTTCTAATGCAGAGTGTGATCAATGGATGAGAACTATGCTGTGTGCTTCACATCAGAAATGGAGTTAAATCCCAGGCTCTGAGATTTCCTACAGGCAAGACTTCGTTTCAGGTAAGGGCAGTCACTTTTCTGCTCAAACTAACTACATCGTTCACGAAGCTCACACATTTCTCATCTTAACTGACAAGCATTGGATGTTAGAGGACCAGTGCATTGTGTCAGTTTCAGAAGAAGATTTGGACTACATATAGTCCGTATGGGTAGGAAACACCGTTCTTTTGTTCTGGGCACAATCAGATTTCCTGCTGTATTAGATACTCTAGAAAGCAAGAGCGTGCTTCTTGCTCTAAAGCAGAGTGTGATCCATGGATGAGAACTATGCTGTGTGTTTCACTTCAGAAATTGACTTAAATCCCAGGCTCTGTGTCTTACTACAAGCAAGACTTCGTTTCAGGTAAGGGCAGTCATTTTTCTGCTCAAATGAACTACATCATTCACGAAGCTCACACGTTTCTCATCTTAATCGACAAGCATTGGATGGTAGAGGACCAGTGCTTTGTATCAGTTTCAGAAGAAGAGTTGGACTAGATATGGTCCATATGTGTAGGAAACACCGTTCTTTTGTTCTGGGCACACTCAGATTTCCTGCTGTCTTAGAGAATCTAGAAAGCAATAGCGTGCTTCTTGTTCTAAAGCAGAGTGTGATCAATGGATGAGACAATGCTGTGTGTTTCCCTTCAGAAATGGAGTTAAATCCCAGGCTCTGTGTCTTCCTACAGGCAAGACTCCGTTTCAGGTAAGGGCAGTCACTTTTCAGTTCAAAGGAACTACATCATTCACAAAGCTCACACGTTTCTCATCTTAACTGACAAACACTGGATGTTAGAGGACCAGTGCATTCTATCAGTTTCAGAAGAAGATTTGGACTACATATAGTCCGTATGTGTAGGAAACACCGTTCTTTTGTTCTGGGCACACTCAGATTTCCTGCTGTCTTAGAGACTCTAGAAAGCAAGAGTGTGCTTCTTGCTCTAAAGCAGAGTGTGATCCATGGATGAGAACTATGCTGTGTGCTTGACTTCAGAAATGGAGTTAAATCCCAGGCTCTGAGTCTTCCTACAGGCAAGACTTCGTTTCAGGTAAGGGCAGTCACTTTTCTGCTCAAAAGAACTACATCGTTCATGAAGCTCACACGTTTCTCATCTTAACTGACAAGCAATGGATGTTAGATGGTCAGTGCTTTGTATCAGTTTCAGAAGCAGATTTGGACTACATATGGTCCATATGTGTAGGAAACACCGTTCTTTTGTTCTGGGCACACTCAGATTTCCTGCTGTATTAGAAATTCTAGAAAGCAAGAGCGTGCTTCTTGCTCTAAAGCAGAGTGTGATCCATGGATGAGAACTATGCTGTGTGTTTCCCTTCAGAAATGGAGTTAAATCCCAGGCTCTGTGTCTTCCTACAAGCAAGACTTCGTTTCATGTAAGGGCAGTCACTTTTCAGGTCAAGCGAACTACATCGTTCACTGAGTTCACACATTTCTCATCTTAACAGACAAGCATTGGATGGTAGAGGACCAGTGCTTTGTATCAGTTTCAGAAGCAGAGTTGGACTAGATATGGTCCGTATGTGTAGGAAACACCGTTCTTTTGTTCTCAGCACACTCACGTTTCCTGCTGTCTTAGAGACTCTAGAAAGCAAGAGCGTGCTTCTTGTTCTAATGCAGAGTGTGATCAATGGATGAGAACTATGCTGTGTGCTTCACTTCAGAAATGGAGTTAAATCCCAGGCTCTGAGATTTCCTACAGGCAAGACTTCGTTTCAGGTAAGGGCAGTCACTTTTCTGCTCAAACGAACTACATCGTTCATGAATCTCACACGTTTCTCATCTTAACTGACAAGCATTGGATGTTAGATGGTCAGTGCTTTGTATCAGTTTCAGAAGAAGATTTGGACTACATATTTTCAGTATGTGTGGGAAACACCGTTCTTTTGTTCTGGGCACAATCAGACTTCCTGCTCTATTAGAGACTCTAGAAAGCAAGAGCGTGCTTCTTGCTCTAAAGCAGAGTGTGATTCATTGATGAGAACTATGCTGTATGTTTCCATTCAGAAATGGAGTTAAATCCCAGACTCTGTGTCTTCCTACAGGCAAGAATTCGTTTCAGGTAAGGGCAGTCACTTTTCAGTTCAAAGGAACTACATCATTCACAAAGCTCACACGTTTCTCATCTTAATTGACAAGCACTGGATGTTAGAGGACCAGTGCATTCTATCAGTTTCAGAAGCAGATTTGGACTACATATGGTCCATATGTGTAGGAAACACCGTTCTTTTGTTCCGGGCACACTCAGATTTCCTGCTGTATTAGAGACTCTACAAAGCAAGAGTGTGCTTCTCACTCTAAAGCAGAGTGTGATCCATGGATGAGAACTATGCTATGTGTTTCCCTTCAGAAATGGACTTAAATCCCAGTCTCTGTATCTTACTACAAGCAAGACTTCGTTTCAGGTAAGGGCAGTCACTTTTCTGCTCAAATGAACTACATCATTCACTAAGCTCACAGGTTTCTCATCTTAATTGACAAGCATTGGATGTTAGAGGACCAGTGCTTTGTATCAGTTTCAGAAGAAGA